>JAGVSQ010007118.1:0-15637 GCA_022683975.1 Rhyacophila evoluta
CCGCTAGAGTACACAATCACGTAATATTACGGGTCCCGCAGGCCAAGTGTTAATAGACTGGCAGGGAAACGATGTGAGGGAAAACAGAAACTGTGATAGTCAGAGGACAGATCAGAAAATAATGGACATTATTATTTCATATATACGATATTATTATAGTAATATACAATTTCGTAACATTAAATCGCTTCAGATCAGTGGAATGAAAAACATTATAAGCTCTCTCTGTTTATTTACTTCCGTTTATTATATTCTTCAAGGTTGTAAGATAAGATTGTTTATATTAATCTCGCAACCTTTTTTTAGCATCTACTTAAGTTATATGCCCATATTCTTACTAATAAAATCAAATATCTCTGGGAGAAGAAGCCAAACTCGAGTTTAACACGGGTTACTTATGCTTATATGCAGGGTTGTCAAATGAATTCATGGTGACTATTCGAGTCAAAAGTGACTAAATGCGTCTTGGTATTTAACTACGTAAATTAAAACGTTAGCGATCAAAGAGTAAATATAGAAGCTTTTATCTATTCTAGCATTAAACTCACCATGCCAGTTGATAATGTTTCTTTTATTAATTAGAAAGTGCTTTCAAAATCATAGTGTATGTTTTTTTCCGCTGGTAGCCGGAAGAGAAAAAAATGTAATTCTCCCTACATATATTAATTACTTAATTTCGTTAGTTGTGGCTGAAAAATGTTCTATTATTACGTCCCTATATCCTCATACTACATTCTGTTATCTTCTATAATGTGTATAACACACATATCGTTTTAAATTAATATAAAATGAAGTTTTACTCAAAAAAATATCTACGAAATACACAATTTAAAAGAATCGAAAGTAAAATTAAACATTCTTAGAATTGGTTGGCAACCAGTATTCCAAAATAGATGTTCATATTTCATGTAAACCATTTCTGGAGTTATGATTTTGACATTGCTTCACTTTCGAAGCAAGAATTGATGAAATGTTTTTTACTGCTGTAATGTGATGGTTATTTACAGATTTTATTTCCTCTTGGAATTCGATAAGTAAATTTAATATAGAATTAGCCAGTCCATATGAATACACTTATGTAACCTAACCGAGAACATAATAGTTTGTTGAATAATTTAGAATAAAATGGAAAAACCTTTACACTGTACAATGAAATTTCCATATTACTAGGAAATTTGAACAATGCGGCAACCCTGGAATTCTCATTTTTTCAGCGCTACGTCGGGAATTTCCCCAATAACAATCTCTAGAGCTTTTACTTAGGAAAAGTCCATGACTTCGTACTACGTTGTAGCGCGTAGTAATAGAGTGACCGTGACTTGCTTAGATTTTGTTACCATGTCTGTTCTGAAAGTGGAGCATATGAATCCACTCCAGTAATACGAGTACAGGTTGAATCCCCCTATAACGAAACTCATGGAACCACTCTTTTTGCTTCGTTATACTGATTATAAAGAAAAATATTATTCGTGTTAGATATTGTATTAACGTTTGTTCTGGACAGCGAAATATATACGTTATACTGAATGTTCGTTACTTTGGTATTCGGTATAAAGAGATTTTTAGCTGCATATCGTAAGCTTACTTCCAAAACCTCCTACCTCAAAATGATATGAACACGTGTTTTAACGCTATTTGTGATCAAATTATTTAAACTGCTGTATGTCAACTGTTCGTAACTCTATCGAGATGAATATTTCGATTAGGAACAACTGCCACATTAGAGCTTTAACAAGCATTTGCTAATAATATGGTTGAAAAGATTTTCGTAAAATATTGAAATTGCAGTAAGCGGTTGATATTTATTTTTGCAATATGAAGACAAGAATCCGGCAGCTGCGTCAATTAAACCTGTAATCTCCTCCTTCTAAGCGCGTAACCCAACATCTCGGCCACCGGGGAGACAGAAAACATATATACCTATAGTAAATATATGGTCTATTTATTACTAGAAGTGCCTATTTCAAATATATCAATTGTTCAGTCTAGATGGTTATGTATTTGTTTCAACTCATCAACAGCATATATCACGTATTCATGTCTGGTTATATTATAAATTATATTCATCAGATTAATGCAGATAATTATGCAGTTTCGTATTATTATACTATAAGAAGACACATTAAAAAGTAATTTCTGATACAATCCAAAATTAGCCAATTTTATATTATAATGTTATCACTTAAATTCAGTTTAAAACGCTGTAATATTTAATTAATTAATATTTTCGACTGATGGTGCTTGATGGAAATAGATTTTAAATTCTGAATTATTTAAAACTGGTAAACTTCCATATGTGAGTTTCTCTCACATATGGAAAGAGAAACTCACATATGGAAGTTTACCAGTTTTAAATAATTCAGCTGTAATATTTCTTTGTGATTAATTATCATGTGTTCATATGTTCTATTCATATTCAAGTCTATATGTCTGATTTTTTCTTATGGTCATTTATCATTTATGCAATTGGTCTGGTTGCGAGTCGGTAAATTGAAACACCGTCGCAAATCTTCATCAAAAATAGTCTTAAATAACGATCCGTTTATAAGCACGCTAATTTTTGTGTTGTAAGTTGACAAAATTAATTATAACGCGTTCCATATTTTTCTGGAGAACGGATGTTGTCACTGAAACACGACCGTGGACAACCTTTCTTGAGTGCCCCTTCCTGGTAGGTTACGTTAAAGTCTTTTATCTGCCTATTGGAGTTTTCTTGTTTATTTAACGTTGCCTTGAGTTGACTCTGAGACGAAAAATGGTAGCAAAACAAACCAAATGAAAATTCATTGTGTTTGACATCAATAAAAATATTAATTATAATATTAATATATTGATCGCGTAGGCCCTAAAGAATTAATGTACATTTCATGATGTGGAATTGAAGACATACTTCCGTTTTCCTGTTTACAGTATCCGCGGCTTTCAGGTTCTGGACTTATTCCGTTTGTGGAAAGTAATTTTTTATACAGTGTTTGCTTCGAAATCGGAGTATAAAAATCTCCGCAATGGGAAGACATGTTTTCAGAAATTATTTTTCACGAGTTTTTTTTATCAGAAAATTGCGTAACCCAACCCAGTTCTATATTGTTGGATTTTAAAAATCCGACATAAGTGGGAATCCAACCCGCATTCTCCTGATTTCGAGGCGTTAGGCCTACGCTACCGGGAAAACAATATATCGTCGCCAATATTGCAAGAACACGTAACTGGATTATTTGGTTTAAGTCGCTTTAAGTATTGTTGTATTTTTTAAAAATCTCTTGTATCATTGGCACATTTTTGCATTAACCCATAATTCAAAAAATTTACAAACATACGAGTATGTATATATACGAAAATGAGCCAATCATACGAGTGATTGCAAGAAATAAAACTATACTTTACAAAATGATTTAAGCGAACAAATCGAGTTAAGTTTTCTTGAAATATTGGCGACGATATATGAAATACATATATCGGGATTACTTACATTTATTTGTTCAACATTACTGAGAGACTGAAAATGAAGAAAAACGGGAACAGAAATCCGTATCATTACTGTAATTCCGCCAGCAATGCATAATAAAATCAGCACTGGTAGGAACTGTTGTTATAGCAAAGTCTACTCGCAGGAAATAATTAGATCACCAATCCAAGTATCCGTGTATTCAAGATAAATGAAATTTTCACGGCCGAGCAAACAATGGAGTTTTAACATTTTAATAAATACGATTCGATCATATATCAATAGCGGTGCCCCGCACATTAGCGAAATTATTATTTAATAAATAAACCGTATAATAGAGTTTTTCTCAGAAATTGCGTGTATATTATTTGCATTCATCGTGTTAATCTGATTGTGAAATGGGTAATGAATCAAATCGACCTTGACTGCTTTGGTTTTTTTTTTTAATTTTTTATTTGTGTTTTTATCGCTCCCTGAGTACCCCCGAAAACGTTTCGAGACTGCGTGAAAGTTATCGCCGACACTGCTTCTAAATCGTTTTTTTTATAATGAAATGGAAAACGTCGAGTGTCGAATAAATTTATATTTTCACATTGTTTTTTTTTAATAATTCTTGTTTCATCTTCGCTTAATCAATATAGTCATATTACAATATTAATATTATTTGTTTCCCTTCACTTGGTTCAAGTGGTTATACTACGTTTCCCCTTGTAAAAAATATGAGCTTTTTCTAAGAAGATTTTCAACACTGTTCACCTACATGGATGATGTTCAAGTGATGGAACGAGAACTTGCATTCATGTCCTTTGTTAATGCGTCGATTTTTCTAAAAAAACATCTATCTTATATGTTCGTCATGGATGAGGCTGGAGTATTTATGGACCAATGATCTAAAACGGCGGTTGAATAGGAAGAAGCGTGGCCAATCTAAATTGCCTCAATCGGTTACGAAGATGCAAGAGTTACTTGTATTTTAGCGATTCATCATGAAGAAAAAAAAATCGTACCACTAATCATTACAGAGTGAAAGAGAAAATAGGACGAGCTTTAAGGATTTATGTTCTTGAAACAGAAAAAGCTTTTAATGCACATAAGCTGATATATTTAGATGTTTCCTTAGAGAGCCTTATCCCGGCCCTACTCTATCTAAATTACGAAATTTTCAGTATAAGGAACATATTATGGCGGACAGGAAAAAAGGATACACCTATTTTACATTTCTTTGTAAAGAAATTTCATTATAACGAAACAAAATGGGTTATCCCATTTGTTTTTCTATGACGTGATTTGTTCGTATATTGATTTGTTTCTGCGAGTATAATTGTCATATACTCGTATAACTATTAACGTTACAAATTTTATCGACGTTGTTATTGACGATTTCGATTCTCGAAGTTCGCTTTTGTGTCCAAGCTGGTTATCGTTAAGATCGTTCATCTTTTTACACATATTTTCGGCATTGATTTGCAAGCTTTTAGATATTATGTTGCTGGATATATTTTTTGTCTTGTGCATAGATAATGTATTCCCTATCCACTCGCCCTTTCTTAAAGCCAGGTCTTAATCAGATTTACTCCGGAATTCTGATATCGAGGAGAGATCTACTTGATTTCACCGGAATGTCTCAGGGGTTGATACAAATAATCCAAGACCTGCCACGCCTTCAACTGTGCTGATGTTAAAAATGATAACAATAAAAAACGGATATCTTAAAGTGCAAAGTGTTCACTCCAGTTTTATCTGCATATCTATGCACGTTCCCTATTTCTTTGACAATTTTAATCGGACCTGAGATCTAAATTGCAGAATGTATATCTCCGATATTTTGTATTCAGATCTATCAAACGTTGTTATTAATAAACGAAAAATGTTTCTATGTCAAAATAATCGTAAAAATAAATAGCGAATAATCAGTTTTTACTCTCTCCTGTCAAATTTTCAAAAATGTAGTTAGCAAATTTGCACTTTTATTCAATCGATATATCATTCGACTGTGGAAAAAAGAACGTAACCTACAAATAACAAATTTTACAGAAGGCATAAAAAACGTTAATTTTACGATTGACATTAAACTGATAAACCCATGGTTTTTGTTATTTAACCAGTTATTTAAGAAAAACCAATTATATTGATGAGGTAGAAGTCATTTTTCCTGTTCGCAAATTTCATCTTTTTTTTTCAAACTTAATCCCTAAATTTAGATACTAATTCGGTATTTCAGCTTACACCTTTATCGAATAAAATTTATTTCGAAAAATCGACGGTTACTTCCTTTTTAGTTTTCACCGTCGATACATATTTAAAGAGTGTTACGAAAACTGGGACAATTCAATGCAAATTATCATATTCCCCCCTCTCTCGCCTCTCTTCGATAAATTATGTTTTTTACGAAGAAATTTCTTCCTAAAATACATTCCTATACTCTTTCGATTTACTGATGGTGTTTTATGCGTATATGTGAACATGCACATACGAGTGATTAAATTTCTAATAGTCAAAATGACAGATGTAATTTTTTGTTGTTAGGTGGATATGGCGCTTTTCAGATTAGTAAAGATTATATTATTTTTGTGATCATTTGAGTTTACCTCGATCGATCTTCGGCCCACGGTTTAACGAGTTTTCGCGGAAAATTTACCCGCATTGTCATCTGCTTCGCGATCAGAAAATAACTTATTGCTTATAATATCATATCACAACAAAACAGCAATCGACTTTTATTATTTGATATAAATTATTAAAAATACGCATTTTGCCATCATGTTCAAATTACAAATCACCAAAATATATCTTATAATAAAATAAATTTCTTTTTTATCATGACCGCTCCAAAAGTGGAGCAGATGAATGTACACAGTGAGAAGATGTCCATCCAAAAATAAGGTATATAGATTCACGTAAAGTGAAAACATGTCTTTGCAGTCTTTTCACGAGAATTCAACTCTTTAACTTACCTAACTGTGTCCTTTGCTGAACCGTCTCGCCCTTACATCTGGTCTTTATTAAATAACATAAAATAATCATATATATTCGGATATCGATAGCTTAAAGTGTGTCCATTTTTTTAAAATTTACAGAATAGTTTAGAAACTGATTATTTGGGTTTTGCGTTATTTTAATATACAAGAAACAAATTGTAAACGATTGAGTAATTGAGTTGCTTACGAATAACATATTTTTGATAGATCTAAATATGAAATAGTAGAATTATATATTTAAGTATGATCCGTATGAAGATATCAAATTTTCTTGGGAGCTTTTTTCGATATATTTAAATAGTCTTGAACTGTCAAATTAATACATAGCAAGCATATATCATGGTACAACGACATTGTATTATTAAATCATTTTCGGCTAAAAGCGGAGTTGAAGCCATTTTTTTTTTTGCCAGCCAAGAAAAATTTGCATTTCAAGCCATCGATATTATGTAATTTTTTATCAGTGTGCTCCTGCACTTCAATAGTATGGACTCAATATCCAATTATTGAATGATTAATCATTGAATTGAAAATAAGTTTGAAACTAAAGAAATGAAGTAGAAATTAAACAAATAAAATAAAAACCATCTGCGGGTTAAGATGGAAGACGCAGTGGCGTCGGAAATTCTCAACGCGGGGTGAGTTAATAATTCGCATTTCCGCCGGAGGATAAAAGAGATTTCTTCCGGCAAGTGGGCGTACCGCTATGCTTAAAGGGCATGCTGCATAGGTTAAACTTTAACCCAGTGGCATACTGTAGCGTAGTGACAAAAAATGATTTATTTAACCAAAAGTTATTTCAGTTTGAATTTGAGTCGACGGCGTATGTATATCAACTGTGTAAAAAAAAGACGGAACACAATCAGACCAAATTTTACAAGAAGCATAAAAAATATATTTAATACCTTTTAGCCAAATTAGATATATAGACAATTTTGAAGTGCGAGAAAACTAAAAATACTGTTTATTTACCCAATTCGATATTATTTTAGTAAATTATTTAAGACAAGTCGTTTTCCTGGTCTCAAATTTCATAAGCCGTCCTCTTTTTATAAGCTTTTATTAAACTTAAAAAGTGAGTTTAGATACTAATTCGGCACTTTCAGGTTGTATCATTTTGACAGGACGTGTATTAAGTTGCATACATCGTGATAATCGAAAAAATTACGTCCTTTTTCTTTTTTACAGTTGATATACTGTATAAGTTATCTTTTAATCGCTCTTAATTGAAATATGAGCATGATGACAAAATGCGTTATTTTTCTTTTTATACCATGTTCGCTTCCAACGTGGAGCATATGGATCTACACATTAAAAAGATATCCGCTTCAAAGTGGCGTAAATGGATTCCCAAAATGTGAAGACGTCTTGAGAGATTATTTTTCACGAGAATCGTTTGTCAGACAATTACTCTACCCAATGAGTATCCAGTCTTGCATTTTTCGGATTTTAAATTTAATCCACATTCCCTGGATTGTGCTAGGCGTGCATGCTACCAACGACGCTACTGGGAAGACATACTACTTGTTGTTATTAATATTTATATTAAAAAATACTGATAATTTCACATCTGATTCATATGCTCCACTTTCAGAGTGGACATATACAGTTCTTATAATACAACACCAAAATTATGTTATAGGATTTTTCAACTTCATAATTGTGTTTCAGAATTTTGATTTAATCTACGGTAAAATTAAGCAACATGAAATTTCCATTGGTACCTCACTGCGAATTTCATCGTATACAATGTAATTACAAGTAACAAGTCTTGAATTTTGTTGCTGAGGTCCTTGTATTTTGTAAAAAAGCTTCGAACCCTTGGGAACTTCCTGCCAAAAGGTTAATTCTAAATAAATTTGCGGACAGAAAATAATTCCGTTAGTAACGGTGTATTTAAGGGTTTCTTTGCAAATTCTTACAGGTGGTATTTTTAGACGATGGCATTTTCATTTCGGGATTAAATTTCCACGGCTCTTTATATAAGTCCAAATATATTTTTCTTCTTTCTTCAACCACGTATAATTAGCTCCCTAGTTACAATGCACCCACACAATATGTCCTCCCAGGGTTTGTAGATGTCAGAGGTTTTTAAATTAAATATTAATAATAAAAATGTTTTCTTTCGGTTCAGTATGTAAGCTATCTCGCCTGTATACTGTGGCTTATTGATTGAAGTCCGGCAATTACATTAATGTTTAATACACAATAAGGATCTCTAATTGATTGAGCTATTGTGCGATAGTCAATACAAAAGTTAAGTATATACATAGTGTAGAGATTCATATTTCCAAAACGTTATATTCCACATCGATATATGTCGAATATATCAATTGTTCAGTTTAGTTGATAGTTTCTCACCAATATTATACAATATTATACATCATAAATGTCTAGTTATATTTTACATATATTAAGAGGCTTAATGTAGATATTTACGATGTTTTTTCTAGTACCACTTATTAAAAAAAAATCTTTTAAAGTGCATTTTGATATCAGTCAAGTTGTTTAATAAATGACTTGAGCACTTCTAGCGTTAGGTTTTACAATTGTATTTATTTTATTGTGTACATGTTGGAAATACTATAATTTATTAGTTTGGTGCATTTACAAAATGACATGTGTAATAACATTTGTATTTGAAAAATATAAAAAAAAATAAATATAAATAACATATAGTATATCAAGAAAGCTAGACAGATCCTATTTTTAAAATGTATACAACAGCATCCATATAAACTCATTTCACTCAGGTGGAAGATATCAATAACCGAGGCAAATTCGTCAAACATCACCATTGCTCTCCGCATTGGCATGGCTACTGACAAGTTAGTTCTGCATTTAGGAATAAAAAAAACAGCTGGTGTTTTTGATTTCTCATGTACTTATCATGGACACTGAAACCAATATTAGTCAGAGTGGCAGAGTTATTGATTAGACCACACGTCGAAAATCAATTGAAAATCATGAAACTAATTATATAAACTAAACTAACTAGTGATGTAAAAAAATCATAATGTATATACATATTATATAATTCTCGTCTTTAACTCAACATTCTGATTATGTATTGTATTTTCATGTGCTGACTATTTTGGAACTCCGTTTTAAAACGTAATATCGTATATTACGGTTCCGCTGTAAGCACGCCATATAGAAGCTTTCTGGCAATACTAACACGTGTTTCGAGGGAAAATGGGCAATGTTCAAAAGCGTCCCATTCTTCTTGGAGTGCCTCTGTGTAAGAGCAAGCTTTTCTATTATTTATTTATTCATATTGCAAACATCACCCGTTTGTTACCGAAAGAAAAATATATGTCGGATTTGCATAAAGGCATTCAGCTTTACGAGCTTTTAGCAGGCCCATTTGAATTGAGCTTCCTAAAAAAAAACTTAGTCTATCGTGGAAACTAAATATAGTACTCTTAATGTTTCCTTCATAAAAAAATGTATATATTATTTAAGTAATTAATACTTTCGCATACGTATGTGCGATAGATAATAAAATTAAAATATTAAAATATAAAATTAAAATAATAATTTTACGATTTTTTTTTGAAATATTCCTTACATAATAATGGATTGACTTGCAGCTTATGTCCAACGTAACGCTTTCCAGGCTATTTTGTTTGCGAAGTCATGGTTTATGAAAAAGCTCATGGAACGTAGACCCTACAAGTAAAGTCTGCAAATACCATAATTAAAGATTGATTATGAAATATTCGTAACAATATTCTTATTTTGCCACATAAACTCCTTATGCTTATATTTAAAAAAAAAAAATTAACACATGGCCATAAACCCACCATCCTAACTACCCTCTACTGAGTATAATTACACTGTGTCAAAATTAAAATGAGATCGTTTTGAACAAACATTTTTTATAGTTGAATCAATTAGCATATAAACCGGTAGAAAAAAATTAATTTTAAGAGTATTGAAAACATAAATAAGCATTGAATTGCTATTCGTTTCTCTTATAGAAAAAAATACATGTTCAAAATGATTTATTTTCGATTTCGGCATAGTGGAATAAATTCAATTTGGAAATACATTCCCCATATGCGAATAGTATCCAAAGTTGTTGCAGGAAGCTGGAATCCCACCGGTTGGAAGATCCAAGAAAGGTTCAATCCTTCTGGAGACATCCGTAGTAACAATTTGGCAATATCCAAAGATGCGCTACTGCATACATGATCAAAGTGGCCAGAGCATCAACGAAAAAATGGTGAAATTAATTTAGTTGATAGTTGATAGAATTGTTCGTGTTAGAATAAATTACATAATTATGTCAGCGTCTACAGATATTGCTCAAAACTGTTGGTATTAAATTAAACTTTCTTTGAACGACAGATGTTATTTTTACGAATTCTACTAGGCTTTTTTTTTGCAAAACAACAGAAATACAGCTTAAGAAAGTTCTGCCATGTCTGGATGACTTTAAAGCGAAAAGGATTATTGTATCTTCCATTCAAATATTAAAATGTGTTCTTTATTTTTTTTCAGGTAAGCCGAATTAGGATTTATGAAATGTCGCCACAAATTACTAAGGTAAAAATATGTGCTTATCTGTTTAATTATTTGAAAATATTCGTTTGAAAAAATATAAATTTTTCCAGGCACTTAATTTTTTTTGGAAATTGGTACAATCCGTTTTCAGTTGGCATATAAATATGCGTTGCGTTATAATTACAGAGGACGTAAGTCTGAAGACTTATTACGAAATTACGAAAAATATACTATCACTTTAGTAATATTTGCCTTCACTTCTTCCATGACTAGTTTTAACGTCATTTACACATCTAAATGCCGTGTAAAATAATTTGTGTTTATAGAAATTAACGATTATTGATGTCTTTCGCCTGAAATATAAATTTACATTTACTTTGATCACGTAAATTTGTTTATAATACTAAAATATTTCAATGTGTGAACCACTGAAATACGTGTTGAATGTCTTGTGTTAATTTATCTTTCGTGCAATGCATTTGTATTGAACCGTAAATAACGCATACAATGCGATAATCTATCGTTTATAAATTAAAGGTATTTTTCATCGCAATCTCACAAAGCTTATAATTTTTTTGCTGAGCCGCATTCATTGCCGCTCTGGGCCGCGTGTTGGACAAGCTTGGTTAATATGTAATGTAATTTAACCCATTGTCTGTCAAATAACGATATATCCTCGTTCGTGTTATCAGCAAGAAACGCCAACATTGTCTTTGCGTTTTGATTTTTTTTAATATAACGCACAGTGAATACGAAAGTCTTCTTCCATGTTTGCTGGAGTGGAGCATATAGACCAGCCTCCAAGAATCTTTGTCGCCCGCCCAGTATTCTTGCGTCCTCCCAGTTCATACCTGCATCCCGTAACTCCACCGAATACATTCTATACAGTATTTAGCGCCCTTCCGGGACGCCGACGACCGGTCGGCTTAAAGAATAAGCAGGTCCGGTTCAGACTCCCTTGAGGCATCCGCAATATGTGGCCGAGCTAGGTCCAGCATCGCAGCTGCATGATCCGTTCTATTATCTTCGCATTTCTAACGAAGTCATACCATACCGCATGCCCAGAATCCATCGCAGGCACTTGTTTTCAAAGTTCAGAATACGCTTGTTGTGGATCTTTGTTGGGTTCCACGTTTCACAATCGTAGAGCAGCACTGACGAAATTCATACATTGAACAGGCGGCATTTGATTTTTACCTTGTACAGCTTAGAGTCCCAGGCATCTCGCGTAGAATACGGAAGTCAGGGGACTTAATAATAATATAGTGTTATTTCTTTATTGAGTTCAACTAAATACACATGATTCTTCACGGTCAATTTCTTGTTAGTTATTTTTTGATTGACGTAGCAATGAAAAGGTGAGTATACCTATTGCGTCATTGTTATAAAAATAAACATTTCACTTTTTTATAAGCTTTTATTACTAATTCGAGTCTTTCAGCTTTGCGCGAAGCCCTTAATGCCGGCTTAGTTAATGTAAAATTAAAAGGGTCAATAAAAACTGTATTCTCGGGGGCTTTTGTTTTCTTTAATAACCATAAATTTGTTGTTCGCTCGCATTGTCTGAAATATAAGAGCTTTAATCTTCCATTTTGTAAAAACAATTTTAATGCCAAAGGTTAAGTGCGTGGCTTAGTTACAGAAACACTCGAATTAATTCGCCACCGAATTATTTCGAGAACGAAAACAATCGCATCTAATAAAAAATGTTCAGAGAACTTTCGGGCACGCCATGTCGTTATGGCAAATATATCTATGTTCGCAGTGATTGAATTAGAATTAATTTAAACGTCATTTTGATTGATCCCTACAGTGGTCGAAAAAAATTCAAGGCGATAAATCATGTTTCATTTTTAAATAATAATCATTTTTATGGTTGGCAACCATAAAAATAAAATGATGCGGTACATCGTGAGGTATGAGTTTGTCATAATCCACACTAAATGTCAGTTCCATTCGATGATAGATTGAATCCAAGAATCAGTGGTAGTGAATAAAAAAAATGTGGGAAGTCAACTGAAGTGGTTCCTTTTCCTTTCCATATCGCCAAATGCACACAAAATCCCGTCCAGTTACAATGAAATATTACAGTATATAATATCCACACATCGTTTCAAAACCTACCACGTGTTTTAACCTGTCAAAAAGCGATTGAAACTTTGGCAATGTTAGACATTGATTTTGTACAAAAAATGGGAATTAGTGTATGCATTATAACAAAAAAATGACGAAATTGCGAAACAAAATATATGTTACTATGTTTTAAAATTGGACGGCCGACATGTCTTTGTTTCTTTGAAATACTTTAACCTGTTGATGAGCACGCACGGAACGACGAAACAAATAAAAATAGTCCAAAAAAGTATGGACGCACCGGGACATTTGTATTATCCAGTCGCTTCTATATGTAATAAAAAAATGTATGACTGCCATATAAACATCTATTAATCATTTGATTTATGTTGTTTTTTTTTTAATCCTAGAATCCTGACGAGAAATGCTACAGTTGCTGCCACCCAATTATTTTTCATAAAAAATCGCGTATTTTTTAGAAATATAATACTATGTTTTTTATTTATTGTGGATGATATTTTTTATAAATTAATTAGTCTAAGAACGTAAAGCGTTCGTTGTTAGCATTTCTCGCTGACATCAGGAGTAGCGATATATCGTTGCTTAGCATCCGAAGAGTCGAACAAATCGTCCCCGAGTAAGGGCAGTATGAAATGCAAAAAGAGTGGTATATTGCCTGTTGAATATCACTGATGGATTTGTCCAGTGTTTCAAAAATTTCGTACACGTGTAATTTTGCCCTACCGTTGTCAAAACACTGGCTTATTTCCATGCGTTATCTTCCACGAGATAGATGGTATAAATTGAGCGTGTAATTCACGAGCAAACATATATGACTTTATTAGGCAGGTGAATAATTAATTTAAAAATTATTCATACTTTTTTTTACTGAAATAAATTTTACTCATTCTATTATTACAAATTTATAGAGTCTTTTGTTCATAAAAGGTTATTGAAAGTACTACAGTTAGCTCAGAAATGCTAGTTACAATAGTTTGTGGAAATTTCACGCCGCTTAATATAATCGTTTAGGAGAAGTTCTTGTGACGGACATACACCGACATGTATTTTGTGTTGTAGATTAGTGAAGATGTTTGATATGATACGAAAATACGACTTATTTCAATGCGAGAAGGATTTATGGCTACCCAGTGGGACAGTTTAATGGAAGGTGGCCCGTTATTTTATAGTGTAACACATAAATTATCTATTATTTTTGAAGAGACGTTTAACATCCGTTTTTTTTTAAATAATCCAATGCTTGGATTAATTTAGTTTATTATAATGGCGGGCTCACGTATCACTAGTAAATGTTCGTGTAAATGATTTATGTTCTACTTATTTAATATGCAGTAATTTCGGCAATAAAAATGAAAATTCTCCCCTCGCAAAATATCAAAAACAAAGTTTTATTGTTATTTATTCGTAGTACCGGCTAAATATAGTGTAAAACAGTCAATACGGTACAATTCAACGCGGCGATAACAAACAACACCCGGACAATAGCAACACCGGCAATTTGAATTTCGTAGTGCTTGTAACCCTCACAACAAAGATGGCCTCTCCCGCGCTCTTCGTTAAGATGGCGCACGATGCGTCACCTTTGCACGATTTGCCGTGTCCTTGGCGGCGGCGCAAGGTCAATCTCACCCCCCTCTCCGCTTGCTTTATAACCCTAGAGTGATTTCGGGCAGTGGTTGGAATCTTTTCTTTCTTCAATGTTTTCATTAGTATTTATTTCTTTATACGAATTATAAAATTAACGCAGCTATAAAGTCATGACATAATACAAACCCATCTGTTATAAAGTACACGGAATTCAAACAAAAATTTACATTATAATATTAGAATTATATCTTCCCGGCAGACGAGAGGTGAGCACTTTGCGGATTTGATTCTTGCGTCTGAATGATTATTAATCATTCAAATTTGCAGAACCATATATTCAATTGTTTGAAAATCTAGGCTGACAACCAATTTTTGTAAAAGATCTGTCAAAACATGTTTCTACATTGCTGAGATACGTAGACCTACGGAACAGACATCTTCATATTGTGGTAGATCTATACGCTCCACTTTGTAGTGGACATGGTAAAAAACGATTATAAAACGCTAAATAAATATTCAAGTAATTTGTCTTACTATTGTACATCTCGATTCCCCATAAAATATATTTTTTTTCCCAAAAAAATACAAAAAATAAAAACTACTGTTTTTACATTATACGTGTGTAATACTAAATATTAAAAATAGTGGCTAACCCAAAACAGCCATTCATTATCTCTAAACCAAGATTTTCAGACGCAGTGTTGCATTGATGTCGGCTGGGTATTTTTTTATATCTAGTAACTACAAATTTTTGAAATTTCATTTTTTCGCGATTTTGGTATTATTGTATTATATTGAATACACTACTATTGAATTTTTGTGTAAAATCAGTGTCGAAGATAGTCTAATGTTTGTTGGTAGAATTTTTTCTACGCTTGAACATGTTTTTTGATCGTCCTGAAAATTTCAAGTTAAACCACTTACTAGGTTTTGAAATTGGACAGCTGATGTACAATATATATATATATTTGTGGCGTACATAAATTAATTCCATTCGGCCAGTGCCGATAAATCATTTGACAGC
>JAGVSQ010007119.1:0-15637 GCA_022683975.1 Rhyacophila evoluta
ATGTTCGCTCACCGCCCACATATAATGTAGCCTGAAGATGCCGAAAGGTGAAATCTGGGTCGCTAACAGTGATCTCACATATGGAAGTTTACCAATTTTAAATACATTAGAATTATATAATAGATATAAGGATGTATTGATTTTTTTTATAATGTTTGTATTTACGAAAGTAGAACATATGAATCTATACAGTGTGAAGGTATATGCTCCTTAAGTGGAATACAACGAAGACGTGTCTTGATAGATTATTTTCGAGAGAATTGGTTGTTGGACAATCACTCAACCCAGTGGGCATCCAGTCTTACGTTATAGGGATTTAAAAAAATCGCATTCCTCGGATGCGAGGCTCGCCTGCTGATTTCTAGGTTAAAGGGGATATAAATATATTATACAGTTTTAATAATATTTGTGCAGCATAAAAAGTGTTATGTGCAAAATATTAATATAAAAATTAATGATGCAGATATAAAAACGAACATCATAATATGTATTTATTGTTAGTGGCATGTCGTTTGGTACTGTTTGCCAGATTTTTTATGTCAGACTTATCTGCTGTTATAATAGATATAAAAATAATATTAATACATGGGATTATTTCGAACGTAATCAAAACCCTTTGCGTCTAAAACTTGGCCACTTATTTGTCATTCCTGCTTCACAATATTATTCAGAGAGTTTGATTGATACACACTATCCAAGTCTTAGACAGATAGTCTTAACAATTTAACTATGTGAAATGATATGTATATCAAATTAATTTATTTTTTTAAATTCAGTTTATTTTTTACGCGACGAAACTTCCTCACGAATAAATTTGACATGTGTCGATTTTTGACGACGAAACTAAACAGGTAGCAATTAGCAAAGAAACCTTTTAAATTTTTATGCCGAAGCCCTTGCCCAACACTGTTTTGACAGACAGCTTGTAAAAAACTAAAATTAGCCATATTGACTCATGTTTATTTAAAGCATGAATTTAACTGAATAAATAATAAAGTAAAACAAAACATATTCAAATATCTAAATTTGGCATATAAAAGCTAATTATTCATAAAATTTTTTACAAAACAGGATATTTAACAAGGTTTGATTTGTATAATGAATAATCAACACAAGAGTTATTTTTTTGACCTAATATAAAAAAAAATATGTTTAATAAATTACGCCTGAGGGATTAAATGATATCATATGTACATTTGTACTAACCAAATACTGTATATTTACATAAAAAGCTTTAATTAAAATTAAAGTTTATTGGGTTAATTTAATTATTTTAGCCTTCCAGCTTAAACCGTTCAATATATTAGGAAAATATATTTTTCATGAAAATTGTATGTTATTATAATTATTTTTAGACGGATATACTATGAGTAAGGTTTTTTGTTGGTTATATTGAAACATACACATACGAATATAACGAATATACGAACTTTACTGTAATGAATGATACCATACAATGTGGCAGTAAAGTTACTCTGAAGACTCAATAATAAAAAATAAATTGGCTTTGTCAATAGTTGGCACCTGTAGAATTTGGTTCCAAGGCACGCTAACTTACTTCTAGACTACTCACTATTTGAAAAATGTTACGACCTATGGATTGATTCTACCAATATATACATACTAAATATCGTGTACTCCTTCAATAAAAATCGCATCCTCGGTAGCGTAGTTGATACCATGCGCGCCTGGCAATCCGGAGAATGCGGGAAATCTAAAAATACAGGACTGGATACTCATTGGGTTTGGTAATTGTGTGATAAACAATTCTCGTGAAAAATAATCTGTCGAGAATTCTTTACATTGCGGAGATCCATATACTCCTTCGTATCCATATCCATATACTTTCGGAGTGGATATCTTCACACTGTGTAGATCCAAATGCTGCCTGTTTAAAGTATGCATTCTGGCAGTGCTACTCTATGGTTGGAAAACGTGGCACGTAATAAACGCCCAAAGTAACCGTATTCTATGTTCATTCGAAAAGAAAAGATAAAAGAATGTACCATGGAGCCACTTATTACTGACAAAGCAAAACCGCGACGCTGGACGTAGTTCAGCCACATATTGTGGATGACTTAAGAGAGTCTAAACCTAACCTGCACATTCTTTAAGCCGACTGGCTGTCAGCGTCCCGCAAGGCCAGTCAATACTATTTATAGAATGTACTCAGTGAAATTACGGGATGACATAAACAACAGACTTTAAAAGTGAAACTTGATTCTTTTCTTTAAATATCGCTGAGGTTGTATTATGCCGTTTTTTTCAAATATAACGTATTTTTACATAGTGGGCCTTTGACTTTATTGGACCCCTCATCGGCATAAGTCCGTTAAATCGATGTTCTAATATATTTTAAATTCTTCAAGTTCTGAATCTAAATTATATTTGAGAATCTTCTGTTCGCTAGTGTTTAGTAAATTACTACATACACTTACATTGAAGAAACGATGTATGATTTCCGGTTTTTTATTACGAAAAATTACACCATGAAAGTTTAGGCGTCGTATATTGTTACACCTTGTAAGTTTGTTAGTAGGGCAATCAATCAAATGTGGAATAATTTATTAAAGCTTTTTTCGTATAATGGCAAAATTTAATGCTTAATTTCGCAACATGCTCAAGGTTTATGATTTGTATGTTTATTTGTTCTTTGAGTTAAAAAACAAGCGTTTGAAGACTTTTTGTTTTAATCACAACTGCAATTTCACTATTTTGTACAAATCTGCCAAAAATGTATCGTCTGTAAGAGGCTCTACAAATTAAGAGTTTGAAGGATATTTTTTTTAAATAAAAATAAATAGCAACATCATCAGTTTTTACATTCTTTTCGGAAAAGTTTACAGTTTTTTCTGAATATTTTATTTGTATATATTGTAATTATGCCCCAGACATGGAAAAAACATAGGGATCAATGAACTCAAACAACTAATTATATTGGTACGTCAAAAATAAACATACTTGCAATCAAGAATAATTACTATATGTTTTGAGACAATTATTAATACATTTATAAAATAATACTTTGGAGTCGTTTGCTATACATTGCTTCAACAATATTGAATTCGGTTGCTGTACTAAAGATTGACTAACAGCTATTCTAGTTATAACATCATTATCAATACTGTGTGAAAAAAAATACCCTTCAGATTTAAGGAAATTTTATTTTGTTTTGGAAGAAAATCCATGAACGATATAATTAATTGACAGCAATAATCTCGTAGCACACAAAAATTCTTGTTATTTTCAAAAAAAAAATTAAATTTTTCAATCAATTAGTATCATAGTATAATATCAGTAAAATTGAACTAAATATATTTTGTTTTTTTTCGCACATACAGTAGCCGCTCCGAAATTGTAGGATATAGATCTCGACAGTGTCAAGATTACCACTTCAGAAAATGGAGTATATCGATCTCCGCATTGTCAAAACTTATGTTTACATTTTTTTTCACGAGAATTGATTGCTAATTAATTACGAAATCCACTGAGAATTGCTAATCTCTCGACTAACGGGGTAGTTAACGATAATTGAAAATAATAATTTCATTGTGAAACTCTTACAAAATTGGCTGCAATGAAAAATGGATTTTTTGAAGTATGCCGTTATTGCATCAATGACTGATTTATCGTTGCCCCAAAGCAAATACAGCACTTGCAGAAAATGGGTTTTGAGGAAAACTTTTTCAAACAGCTTTTAGAGTGAAAAGAAATCGAAATTCAAAAGAGGCATTTATTTTTTTTAAGCAATTGGGATTTTGTAGTTTTGCTTCACGAATGCTCTTTCGCATCTCGTGCAGAAAAAAAATAACACGAATAAAAATTTATTCATAACTCCAAACAGTAAAAATCAAAGTGCTCTTTTGCTTTTGAGGCGACGATATTATACCACACGGAGCATGATATTTATTGTAAAAACATGGCACTGAAGTTAGTGATTACAGGAAGATGAATAAATGGGACATTTTCGACTGACTGTTGGCCTCATAACTTACAGAAACTCATTTTTGTTGGAGTATCTCTACTTGAGTTATGTACAGGAGTGTACAATGTACGATAAAAATTTTAATAGACGTAGTTTGTTTATTTTGCGAGAACCGTGTGCTCTGATATTAATATGACGTATCGATAAAGCGACGCGACTGTATTTTTCAGACATAACAAACAATGGCCACCTTGATAACATGTCGTTGCGTCAAATACCGACTTGTCTGCATGTATTAAACCTTTCAACGCGGCTGGCATTATGCTATGCCCAAACGGATCAACTCAGTGCTGCGTGCGACATCTATAGATGCCTACTTTTCAATGTGGTGTTTTAAGCAAACAAAGTGAAGTTGAACGTCGAAGTATAGATATATAAACAGTACACTGTTATTTTTTATATATTTGAAAAAAACAAAAATTGTATTGACATCAACAAAAAATGTTCTGTAAAACTTAAATGTAAAGTAATATTTTAAGTATAATCATATGATGTTACTCTTAAATTAATCATTCGAGGGAATAGTTCTGTATTTTTTTTTTCGGTATTGATAAAAAAATAAAGCTCGCTGAAATATATATCTGTTGAATTTATGAAATATATAATTGAACATAATTCCCACTTTCTGATTGTTTTTGGGGAAAAAGTGAACCAATTCAAAAGTAATCACCGTGTAAAAACAGATATAAAAATATTTAAGTCTGCAAACTAACAAAAACTCTGCGTTATTATCATTCTGTGACGAAAGGGTTAAATTTAGTTTTGAGACAGAAACCATATATAAAAAAATCAGGAAATGGTGTAGGTAAACATATTTTCTTCAAAAGTGGTGCAATTTCAATACATGGATCATTTGAACACTAGTTTACTAATATTAAAAAGAAATATATAAAAAAATATTATGAATTTTGTGATATTTTTACCCTTTGCTATGATAATTTTTAAAATCCTAAAATCCTAGCGAGTGATAATTAGTGATAACAATTGATAATACGACGTAAAATTATTTTTAATTGAAAAGAAAAATAATATTTTTAAGCGCACTAAGCTTACCATTTTTTTCTTGTTATTATATAAAAATGTAATATTATTTGAATTTTGATTGGAATTAATGATGTTTGTCTTAATAAAAATCTCAATACGCAATAAAAGTGATGAGTGGTATTGTGTGATTTTCTACACTGGACTTATAATTGACAATACAGTGTGTTTTTTTTATTTAAATGTTCTCGTTTAACAACAAAAACTCGTGATCTATGTGACAAATATTATTCTTCAAAACATGTCAAATAATCTTTTATTTATTTTATTGAAGTATTAATAATATACGATAGCCTCAATAGTAAATTTGTAGTAACTAATTTAATGACTAACGGTGACCTATGCTTTGTACCAATGCATCTTTCCATTGGCCCATATAAAGAAAAAAACTAACACGGGCTAATTTGTTGATTCAATATTAAACCCAATGACCTGAGATAAAATTCTATAAAATTATATGACACCGTGTTTCGTATTAATTTAAGCTATTTATATGGAAATGCACATCGCAGAAATTTTACAGAAGATTAAAAAACTATTGCTATTATTACAACTTTTATTTTTTATTTTTTATGCTACTTTTAAATTAAGTAACTGTAGATATTAGAAGTAACGAAATGCCATTTAATAAAATTGAGTATGGAGAGTTATTTTCACATTTTCCCTTGTTAGGTATTTAGTAAGAGGACCACTATTGGCATGAAAAAATTAAATCAGTTCTAATTTGGGCACTAGCTAATTTTACTATATTATTCGACAAACTTTGACTGTTGACTCAGGTTTTTGTGTAATAAATTAAGTCAACTCTAATCATATACTTTTAGCAAAAATCACTAAAGTTTCTGGTACATGTACGGCTAAAAAAATTAAATAAAAATAATAAACAGCTTCGTATCAAGCACTTTTATGACAAAACGCAAAAATGTGCTAATGGTGTTTACTGTACTAAGCTACTAACCTAATCTGTACGACCCTTAATACTCAGTAGAGTATTGTGGGTGCCAAGCAGTCTCCATAGAGTTGGAAGTTGCTGTGGTTATCCAACTCAAGAAGCGTGTTAAATTTGCAAATAGCTATGTCCCAATATGTGTATCAATATGCATAAGAGATTCTGAAACGGTTATTTGATAAATTATCGTATTTATTATTGTATTTATGTTCAAAATAATTTTGATGATGCACGGCCTATTTTGAGTTAAGCCAAATACAAACAAATCTAGATGTGACCATATTATTCGCATAAATATATCGCGGAGGGATTCGATAATAGAGCAAATGATAAATGTATTTTATAAAATATATTATTATTAATAGTTGACAGGTAAGGGTCCAAGTTTTGCAGTCAGAGCATTCTTGTTCAAAAAATAGCTGATTCATGATTTTTATAAATTTTAAAATTCCAAATAAATAACCGATAAATAGATTGATTAATTGGCTATAAAACTTATTCTTGTGAAAAATATAAGTCCCTGTATTTTGAAAGTGCATAAATGTCACACTTTCGAGACGGACCTAATAAAAATATATAATTTTACGGTATTTTAAATCACACAGCTGCATTGTTTTATTTAATTAAAAAATGCCGAGTCCCTAATAAATTAAGCAGTTGGCGGAAAGCCGGTTCTAAAAAAACTAAGTCTACCGTGACAACTCATACTCGCTATTTATGGGGTAAAACCTTTTACATTGTGGAGATCCGTATACTTTACTTTCAGGGTGTGCATGGTAAAAGAATTGTTACGGTGTTAAGTGGCTATATTTTGAATTATACGTACTAAAATAATTCTAGACGTGAAAAAAATTAGTTGTTTTGAAATATATCGTGGCCCTGAAGAAAAACTCACCAAATAACAAAAGTTAATTTGTGGTATATGGGTGTTCCGATTTAGTTAATCCTTAACACAAGTGTTTGGATTCCTAATTTGAAACGTACAGACAGAAAGACTTATAGAAATTATAAGATTGCCTGTATTCCTTGATTTTGATAAAAAATAGAATTTGCTGAGTTTTCAGAATGAAACCATTTAAAGTATAATGTCACATTTGTAATGTTCTTGAGACTGATATAAAAGCTTATCAACAGCGGAGTACAGCTTAAAGCAGTGAGATGCAAATTTCTCAGGTAGGAGATCTTAATGTTCCTAACTCAATATAAATAATTAATTTTGATCATATAAACTTCACAAAAACAACTACAAAAAACGAAACGTATAATTTATACCAGAAACGCTTTTGTTAGTACTAACCGCTGTCTTAAAGTCAACCAACAGTACGTGACAAAAGAGTACCGAGAGAGTAATATGGTGTATTGCTCAGAACGTAGGGAACTGCTGGGGTTTATTTGTTGGTAAACAGTGGCGTGCATATCACAGTAATATGTGATATTATTTAATTTTGAAAGCAGTCAACTACAAATATATTATGGTTTTAAACAGAATCTCCAATGAAAAGTTCTTGTGATGTGCGCGTGGACCGACCCTATCAAAATAAATATAATCATCTCTATTAACTAAACAGATATAATAGACATATGAAATTTTCAATATTTATTTGAAAAAATACTGAGTGTACAAGTGTAATATTTCAGTTTTAAAAAATGCGATGTTCAGAGAGAATGTTTCTTCTTATTAATTTTTGATATACCGATGTTTAGTTGAATGGGACAATTGTGTGCATTCAGGTTAGTTTGCATGCCTAGCAATGCGCCTAGGATATCTTCACACTGCGTTAGATGCACATGCTCTACTTTCCAAGGAAATATAGTATTAGAAGAAAAAGTGTACATGGATATATATATATACTACTGACACATGCACTCGTGTTGTATGATATTAGCCTAATGTTATGCTGTTTGTTTACTAATTCGAAATCATTCCTTTGTTTGATTTAGAATTGGTTGAGCTAGTTAAGGTTAGTTTGTGTAATAGTAGTAATACTAGAAAATTTTATTTGATATTTTAGCTATTTTGACTTATGTATCAGATAGTACTTAAACATTTTTTTTCATCCTAACATAAAGCAAAAAAAAACTGGGCGCAATTAATGTGCGATGAATTCATTTGAAAAATAAACTTTTACTAATAGACCACTGATACGGATTAAAATCAAAAAAAGGAAGACTCCTCCTTTAAAGTGGGCATCCTTTCTGATGCAGTTGATTCTGTTCTGAACCCTTTACCACGCCACTTATTCATTGAAAAATGGGTGCTTAAAGTGGTTAGACAAATATTGCCTGACTTCGAAATTAATATTAATCAATTTTATTACTGGTTATGTTACTAGCCTGAGAACTAAAGAAAATTCTCTTAAGATTAATTTAGTACTTGTTGTTCTTAATGTCTGTTTGTTTATTAATTTTACTTCTCATTTAATATTTTTTATATACAAATGTGTACTCTATTGTCATTTATTACTTGAAGCTAATTCAATGAAATAATAATTTTTTATATTCGCAAAATGTAAAAAAACAAATGTGATAAAAGAAAAAAAATAGAAGTATTAATTGTAGCACTATTATATAGATGTTAAAGAAATGAAGAACGAACGCCGCTGCCTTAATGTAGATTGAAAGTCGATTGTTTCAAGTCCTGCCATTGAAACTCTATAGCAATCGGGCCATAAAGGTCAGTTAGTATGAAAGTTGTACGGGCTATAAATTCAAAAATACAACATCTTACAGCCTTCGAGGTTCACCTAAATACAATAAATTTCAAACAACTTATAATTTTATAGTTAAATTCCGTTCAGGTAAGTTGTTATCGGTGTACTCCATTTTATTATATTATGAAGTAATTATTTTCCTATATATATATATATACGTGTGTGTCCTTATGCTAAACAAATGTTTGTAGAAAAAATAATACTTTTTGAGAAAAAGAAATAATACAACAAAACATTTTGTATAACAATTAAACAGAGATTAGTTTTTCGTTACATATTTATTATAGATAAACTAAAGTAATACAAATATTGTAACAAGCGATTATGTGGTCTTTTTGTGTAAATAATAAGTAAACAAAAAGGTTTTAATAATGATAGTTTGAAATATAAATACAGTAGGTTAGTAAATACGATTAATACGTTACGATATATTTACAAACTAATAGTATATAAAAATAAAGTCACCCCCAAAACCATTCGTCTGATATTTTTTAATTATACTTATCACTGAAATGTTTTTAATTTTTTCTGTTTCAAGTTGCGATTATTACTCGAAATTGTATCAACAGCAATTTTTTGACGACGATTTGTTAAAGCAATTTTAAAATCCCTTTTTTGAATACAGGGGATTTTTAAATGTAATGTTGTTGCCATTTCACATTTCCCAAATGGACGTATTAACGTATTAAGCAGTATTATTGTTGCAGTGATAAAACAACCTTGCAGAGGAAGTCGGATCATTTTTTTCAAATATTCAATAGCATATAGAAGTAAAAAAGCTCTGAAATTAGCTTGGTTATCCCTGTGTTCCATATTACTTCGATGGTTATTTTATCACAAGGCACGATGGTTTTGAATCCAAATTTTCTCAGTTCGGCTTTGTTACTTGCCAGCCAAAAGCCAACTTGTCTCTATATTTATCTAAAAAAGGATCCTGGCAATATACAGTGAGAATGTTCAAAAAATTTTACTAAGCGGAAGAAATTATTCGAGCTGGTTCAACCGGGTGTTGGATTTATCGAACCGTGCAGCGTGCTTGGCAAAAAGACGAATTTCATTGTTTAAAAATGTAGAATCCTATGGTAAGTGTGATGAACTATTCGCATAATAACTCGATCAAATTCTTCAAAAAAGTATTATTTTGTACTTAAGTGTTTCTTCCATATCCGCTTTCTAAGTGCAGTATATGGACATCACATGCCGCCTCCAAGAATCCTTGTCATCCGCCAGTATTCTTGCACCCTCCCAGTTGCGTCAAATACATTCTATAGATAGTATTTAGCGGCCTTCTAAGGCACCCAGAATTAAAGCCCTTAAAGAATACGCAGATCCAGGTGAGACTCTCTTGGGACATCCGCAGTATGTGGCTGAGCCAGGTCCAGCGTTGCAGGTTTGATTTGTTAGTGATTGGTGGCTGCATGGTTTGCTCTCTTACCTTCTCATTTCGAACGAAATAATACCACCGTATCTCTAGAATCTACCGCAAGCATCTGTTTTCAATGTTAAGAATATGATCGCTTTGGGTCTTTGCTTGGTGCCATGTTTCGCAACGGAATAGGTAAACGACTGGCATCCAATGACTGGTCTCCCCTGACTAAGAAAAAGATATTCAAAAAAACAAACACCTGGTTGAGCCAACCTTTAGAGCCCTCGTGGTCTAAGCCTCGGAAACGCATAGTTACTCACTACGTCTCCTCAAAATAAACGATTAACATAAAACCACAGAATTAGAAAAAAAGATCTTAACCTAATTTTATAAAATCTCCATTAATTTAAAAATCAACTTTAATTGAATGTATTAAAAAAAATAATAAACATACATAAATTTATCAAATTCACCAGTTTTTGTAATAAATACAGGACCAACCACTGAGTCTTATTATTATAAAAGTCTCAAATTTTTTTTGTTACTATTTTTTTATAACTTGTATGCCAAATGCCAAAAATGCCAAAAAACTATTCGTTCATAATCATTCATACGCATTTTTTGCAAAATTTTATTACGACATTACTTGTGATTTGAATAAATATATCAGAAGAGGTTAATGATGAGTGGTTTGTGGAATATGTAATATATTTCAATTGAAAATAGGCCTTCAGGGTAAAAAGTTTATCAATATTTTCATGTATGATTAGTTGGACACAACTTAGCTTAATGAATAAAATATTATATTATTTAAAGCAACACATTAAAAAAAAAACACCCAACGAACAGCTAGTTTTTAAATAATTATTTCTAACTAGATTCTTCTATATCTGCTTTGAGGGGCAAATTCATCACCACAGTTTCATTATTTATCTTATCAGATTTTTTCGATCAGAGTTGGGTTCATTGACTCGGGTATTATATCGTCGTATTACTGGCAAAAGACGTTAAAGTAAAAAAATTAGTTTTGAGATAATCGAATTTGAATGTTCGAGCCTCTCTGTTAAATACACTTTACGACAATTTCTTGAGGTATAATGTATTATTTGATAGAAATTGTCGTTGAATGTATTTAACAGAGAGACTCAAACATTAAAACTCGATTATCTCAAAACTCACTTTTCTACTTTAACGTCTTTTGCCAGTAATACGACGATATAAAAGTCCTTCTGCCTTGTCCTGTTTTTTTTCTAATAATTTATTACAAATAGAGATTTTTTGGGAAAGCTGTGTGATTTCAACTCGTCCCATCCAGCGCAAACGCCCACGCACTTTATTATTGACAACTGGGGGGACGAAAATTAGATACCTTGATGTAATTTGTAACATACCAGTAAAGTAAAGCGCTAGAACATCTATGTTATCCTTGACCGTCAATAAACCTGCATACGCATCACAGGATGTAATATGTCACAGAAGTAGTATCAAGTTACTGTGTACAGCTTTCACTTTATTAATTTAATCCCTATGGTTTTAGTAACACGTTGACACGGATGAGTTGGTAATCAAATACCTGCGGCAGACCGAACTGCCGCTCGTGAGAATTCACTACTCGAAGTTCACGCTGCGCAGGTATCGTGTTCCTCACATCCTGTGCTATCATTATCCATCTATAGAGCAACGAATAATATTCATATAATAATATCTTCACTTCGAAAGTGAAACATATCGACGTAACCCACATATAACAAATTTTGTAAAAGGCGCAAACATGTTTATTAAATGATTTGAACCAAAGTTAAGCCATTATATCGTCGTATTACTGGCAAAAGACGTTAGAGTAAAAAAGTGAGTTTTGAAATAGTCGAGTTTTAATGATTTAGTCTCTTTGTTAAATCAAATAATACATTACACCTTAAAATTTTGTTGTAAAAGGTATTTAACAGAGAGATTTAAACATTAAAACTCAAATATTTCAAAACTCACTTTTTTACACTAACGACTTTTGCCAGTAATACGACGATATAGGTATAACCTTAAAGTACATGAAGACTAAAATGGCATTTTATTTACTTAATATGATATCAATTTAATAAGTTACTTAAGAAAAGTCGGTAAAATTGATTGGGTGGACGCCCTTTTCCTGGTCACTAATTTCATAGGCCATTATTTTTTCCAAATTAAAAGCTTAACTTGGCTTTATTAGATTCCATCCTTTTGGTAGAACGTGTATTGAATTGTATACATTTTGACTATCGAATAAAATCTATTTTCAAAAATCGAGGGTTGTATATTTTTTTCCCATATTCTATATGGATTTACACGGCTTAAAGATGTCCACCACAGAAATGGAGTCAAATATTTATCTCCGCAATGATGTAGTGAGATAAAGTCCTGCATTTTTGCCAATCTTTGGAATTAAAAAAATCAGCAGCTCTTAGGAACGAACACGAAATCTCGGCATTTAAAGCGCGTACGCTAAATCCTCAGTTATCTACGATATCATTATATAATATAACAATACTTAATAATATAGTATGTATATTCATTGTGTCTCAAAAATTTGATTATTATCAACTTATTTCATGTTTTTTCGTTATATGTTTTATCAACGTGTTGTAAAAATTGTTACAAAGATATACTTGCATGTAACATACAAATAAATAACAATACGAGTGTGTACGTTTATGTAAGAATAAAACCAACAGATCACAAAAAGGCAAACTAAAGTATTCATATGTTTTCGTTTTTTATTTAATAATATATTTATCCGTATTTTCTATCTCATCTCAAAGTTTGCCAAAGAAGATTGTCATTCTTTCTTTGAAATAAATTCTGTAGTGAGTATGGAATAAAAAACAAAAAGATACACTCGGATAAGTTGCCAACGTCGACAATACAAAATGAAAATCTACTGAAGTCTGTAAATCGATAGATGTTGTGTTATATTATTATATTAAATATATATTATAAATAAACATTGTAAGCACATGTGGATTATAAAGGCCATCCCAAAATGAGTTATTTTAAATTTGCTATCACTTTTTCTTCGCAAAATTTTCATCATTTTTAAAGTGAATTTTTACAATTCCAACGCGTTGTTCGAGTACGTAACTTTACATAAATTAACATCCACGTTTATTTATGACAGCAAAGAAAAAAGTTTACTCTATATTTGCTGCAAAAATGATCGCAGATTTTGAATGTCAGCGTATTGTAGGACACCTTTTACATCAATCATTGGACGAATTAAAATTCTTTAAAAGCTGAGACGCTTAAAAAATTTCACCAAACCGATATGGTAACATAATTCTTTTAGTCTTTGTAGACGAAAGTGGACTTTGTGAAGTTCGTCGATAACCATTTACCTGGGAAAAAATTATCCATATCTAATACTTATTTGAAAGTTATTTACAAGTTGTCCACAGTTTTTGAACTTCGAAAGCTACTGCATATTGCATTTTCGAGTTTATAATATACTATTTAAATTTATAACCCGTACAGTTTCAATACCAAATAATATGTATGTTCCTATTGTATGACTTAAAATGTTTAAATTTTAACTACAATCAAAAATATAAGCCCATTTAAAACACTCTCTACAAAACACGACAAATAAAACAACATTTTTTTAAGAATACTTTATAATTTCATTGTTGACATCGGCATAAACTATCACAACTGAAAAGTTCTCTCCAATGCTTGTTAATTTTATGGGTTGAGTGTTTACACTTTCATACACTTCTATTAAACTTTATTATTTGATTAATCCATCAACTAGGGCGTGCCTGAGTTGATTATGACACTACAATATTACTCGAGTATGCTTTATACGAGAAACAAATGCTCTGCCCGCCTTTATTTAAGTTTCCTGTCGTATTAATTCAATTGACTATTAGTCCATTGTTTGCAGTGGCGAAGCTACATATTCAGCGTCCTGGAACAAGTAAAATCGTTGTGCTCCTTATTCTTCTTTCCAAAAACTTTGGTTTCTCATTGTTTTCTAACTCTCACGCTATCTTACAATTTTCAGTTCCTACCAAAACTTGCGCCCCCCATGATTCGTGCGCCTGGAGCAGTTGGTTTCAACTGCTTCATGGTAGCTACGCCGCTTATTGTTTCTTTTATTGATTCCGTTTGATGTTTTGTTGTTGTTCGAATATTGTTAGCAAAGATATTTCCATTTCATTTTGCGTTGACGAAGATTTTCAACGTAGTCCTGTTTAATACAGATATATTATTCACACAAATACTGAAAATTACTCAAAGAAAAAAAGTGGTACATTAAGCGACGTCTATTATTTACGAAAAATGTCCTTACATTACGTTATCCTACCATATAATGAGAACGTAAAAATTTTTTACACACGTAGAAAATTATAGTACATTATAAACAGGCCTTTGAAGATGACTTGTTTTGTACTGGATCCAAGTCTCATATAGCACTACACGCTATTTTGTAGAAATCTATCTACCGTGTTATAAAAAGGTTACGTGTAAATCTAAACACTCACAGATATGTTCACTAAAGCCTTATTCTTAGAGAAAATTTCTGACATTCCTTTCTTTGTACAGACCTCTTATCCAATATGTAAGCAATAACGGTAAAAATATTTTTAAATTGTAGGTCACTTTCGAAATTAGTACATGGATAATTAAAAAAACTTTTAAAATAATGTAGTTTGATGTTATCGTTGATAAATGATTTTTGATAATGGCTTCTCAATGGTGTACTAAATTTAATCTGTGTTACATGAACACCTATTTACCTTGAACAAGAAAAATTGGATTACTGACAATTTCGACCCAAATACATGCTGACATAGTTAGATAAAGGGAAATATAAACACATATATTTACTTCCAATACTGAATTATCTCTGAAGTCATATACGTATATTTATTTTACCTTACTGTATTTGTAAACAGTTAAAACAATATCATAATAACTTCAATAGATATTTAGATTATGACTTCGTTTTTAAAAGATTATTCGTATACAGTTTGGCTATGTTAATACTCGCCTCACTGTCCCTTTAGCTACGGTGATGGGTTTCGAGTATCCAGTAAAAAATATGTTGTAAATTCAAATTATGCAAAATATGCTAAATTAAATAATGTAATTGGCTATGCAAATTATTTTATCATGTATTAAAATTCAAATAATATAAAATAAGTACAAAATATGCAAACATAAACGAAAAACAAAAGAGTCGACATGTCAAGGCGGATATCATTATCTGACTGATCTTGCCGCTCTAGATATATGCCATCGTTCATACAAGTGATGGACACTGCCGTTACATACGTACCAACATAATTCGACGCACACATGTACATTTCAGTCCTGGATTTAGTGCGACATAATAATTTCTGTTGATATTAATCAATAGTTTTATTTCGTAATGATATCATTGAAACCCCTTTAATTTTTACGAGGAGTGCAAAAAATATAAAGACCTTGAAATCGATAGATATTACTGGTAATTCATTATCTATCATAAGACAATACGAGTTAAAATCGGAATAACCCCCGGTAGCGTAGTTGGTAGCGTGCGCGTCTAACGATCCGGGGAATGCGGGTTT
>JAGVSQ010007120.1:0-15637 GCA_022683975.1 Rhyacophila evoluta
TGTGAAGATATCCACTCCGAAAGAGGAGTATATGGATCACCGCAATGTGAAGACGACTTGACATTTACGAGAATTGTTTGTCAGACAATTACTCAACCTAATAGGCAATTTACATGAACTTATTTAACAGGTTGAATCTTAAAACAATATGTTTAAATAGATATTAATGACATATATTATTATTGCCCCCAGAAAAAAGTGCAAATTTGGCGAAGGTGTTTTCATAATATGTGAAAAGAAAATTGTTTCACCTTGAGTTTTTTAATGCTAGATTAATAGATAATTTATCGCATTTTTAAAAGTGGATCTAGAATTATTTATCATCACTAGCATCTTAAGACGGAATTCATATATATTGTAAAAAAAGTCTTCAATGAGTTATCAATTTTTCATAATACTTATTACATTAAATTCATGCACTTAATGTATTTTCCAAGAGTTTTATGGAGTAAAACCAAAAAGAGCATCCGTCCTCCCATACCAAACTCTAGAAACGTTTCTTCAATTAGATCAGTTGTATTTTCATAGATGTCACTACACAATATGTATTCTTATTTAATTTTTTTATATATTTTTTATATTCACTCCGAAAGTGGAGAATATAGATCTACACAGTATGAAGATATTTACTCTGAAAGTGGAGTTTATGGATCTTCGCAATATAAAGACACATCTTGAAAGATTATTTCTCATGAGAGTTATTTATCAAACAATAATTATTGCCCAGCCTAATGGGCATCCAGTCATCAATTTTTAGATTTAAAGAATCCGACGGATGCGTAAGTTGAACTTGTATATCCCAGATTGCGAGACGTGCATACTTACCTCTATGCTACTAGGTAGACTAAACAATAAAAAATGAAAGTATGTCATGATTTATAGCTTAAGATGTGGTATTCTGAAATAGAAAAAAAAACTGTTGACACAGATCATATCGCGAAATAATACCGATTGATATTATTTTCAATATTAGACAAATGCAATTTTAATAAATTATTATGGTTATATTTATCATCACTTTCCAGGTAGAATTTTTGTCATATTTGTCAATTAAATGATAAAATAAAAATCAAAATTTTTAAATTGTGTATTTAAATATAAATTGAATAATTTTATGAAACAAGTTGTTTAATAACATAGTATATTTTATTTTAATGTCTTCAGCGTGAAATGTATGTAAGTAGCATGTTTTTAGCAGTCTCCATCAGAGGTATAAGTAAAAGCTGAAAAAAATAAATAAAAAATAAATTGAGGTTCTAAATTGTTTAAAACTGGTAAACTTCCATATGTGAGAAGTATTAGAATAAGTAATTAGAATGTCACCATTTAATTTAATTGATTTCTCGTGATAGATCATTCATATTTAAACTGGTCCCTTTCTGTAAAAATTAAGGTTCCACAAAATGTCATTATTTCTATCTAGACATCAAGCTGCATGCCTTTTAGGAAAAACTAAGGACCGTAATAAAAGCTGAATTAAAGTCGGATTATGTAAATCCATACTTTCAGAGGAAAATGGTAAAAGAGTACTTATTTCAATAAGAAACGTTGATTTTTTACTAGATAAAGTTGATAATAAAATAATAATTAATTATTTATTTTACTCACTGGATTTTTCGCGACAATTCTTAACCTTAAGTTCGCACATATTCACGAAGTTTTGTTTCACTCCAGCGCTGTCAGTAGCGCATATCGGTGAATAGAGAAATGGGCAAACTTTAGGGCAATCATTCTCTTCTTCTGATGATACTGACATCACCACAACCAACAACACTAAAAATTTAAAGAAATATTTTATTCAGTTATGGAAAAAATAATATATACATGCATTAAATAAAGTGAACAGTAAAACTTTCAATTTCGACAGGTATCAGATTTGAATAACATGGTTGTTTTGAAGCGATATATACATCTATTATGAATGAATAGCTAATGATGATTTCTTGTATAAAACTGATAAATACAATGTCATTTTTTTACAATATTTGTGATTTGATGGTGATTTATTAAATTTCATACATAAAGGATATAAGTTAATTGATTACATATGATAATGTAGCAGAATACTAATGCGTTTTGAAGCCTAGAAGTCTCCAAATTCAGGAGTTTTATTTGCTATTTATTACGCATTGTAAATAACCATATTTTAAACATTCATTTTGTGTCTATACAAATAATACATTATATTTTTTATCAGCCCATGGAGCAATTTGAATCCTAGTTACAACCAGAAGATTTGAAAAATTCAAAGACGTAGGACTGGATTCCTTATAGATTGTGAAAAATGTGTCAACATAAGTCTTTACAGTGCGGAGATCAGATACTCCATATCTGGAGTGGTCATCTTCACACTTTCAAGATCCATATACTCTGCTTCCATAGTGAACATTGTAAAAATAGTTGGTTTTCTTTGAAAATTTCGGTAATTTCAAAGAAGAAAAATTACATGAGTATGTATAACATTAAACTAAAAAGGAAAACTAAATTCACATGTTAAAACTAAGCACACATAGTTAAACAGTACTAAGTGGCAGTGGTAAGATGGTGGAAGAATAAAACAAAATTGTCAATATTATCTAATCTCCTCAGATTAGGTAAAGGAAAACATTGTTATCATTGCTTATTGATTATTTTGTTGTGCTTCAAGTATAATTTAATGCCATTGTTTTATATCTATTAAAATATTTATGTTAAGTTAATCAATTGGATATTAAAATATTTTCTCTAAAAACTAATTACGATTTATATTGACCAACATTATGAGACAATTCAGCAAATTTATGAATATAATATTATATTGTACTTACAGAAGAACAAAGATAAGAACTTCATATTTAAGCCTGCGTTATATGACTGATTCGATTCTTTCTACAGCCATCCTATTTATAATAATTTGTTATTGATTATTTGTCAGTCAGTGACATGCCGTAACTTTCAATATAAATGATGTAAAAAAATATAAAGCCCTTACATTAGTGAGTTAATTTTTTATGCACACATGTTTTAAACACTAAAAACTTTCACTGCTATCAATTCAACTATCATCATAAAATCAATCAAACCGTATATGTTTATTTGTAAAAAATGCTCTTCCATTTCCAAACAACGAACAAAATAAAATGAAAAGTTATTCCGAATTGGTAAGAATGTGTATAGCATTACCATATGTGGCTGCTGCCATTTCGGGTTCAAAGGAGCACTTTGGAGCAAATTTTAACCCATAGAACTAATTTATCTGACAATTTGTGTGTTTATTTTTACATAAATATTCTTCTGTTTCATCATAAACCATAATAATTATAGATATAGCATGCTGAAGCATTTTTCAATGCTGAAGTTAACTTTTTTTTCTCATTATTTTGTAATGGTTATATATTTTTTTCTAGCCTAAAAATATATGATATAATTATGATGACTTCCACATATCATTGATAGATCTATCTAGTATTTATATTGAAAGATATAATAACCTTTATTAAAAAAATAAAAGAATAGTTCTGAAAATAGGGTGACAAGGAGCCTTCATTTAGATGTACGTCCATACTCCTCAAAAGGTTAAAGTATAAATATTAATCTTAAAAATAAAGATTTTATTTCAAACAATGAATATTAACTACCTTTCTAAACACTTTATGCAAACATGTATCGCCAGGTACCGTACAGCACTAACAGTGTTTCATAAGGAATTTTCCAAGCATGCATCTATAAAGTAATTGCACATTATGGTCCTTTCATTGGCTCAGGCAGCCACCGTATGTAACATAGATATTAACTATGAATTGTGGAAATGGTAATATAAAATGCGAGATAATAATTTTTATGTTATGTATAAATAACCTTTTTTAATAAAAATTTGCTAAAAATGCATTGATTATTGATATGTACATCCGTGGTATGTGAGTATCTTCTTTCAATCTGTGGAATTTAAGAATTCTGTAAGACTACTAGAGTATTTATATTTAGGGAAGTTAAAGGATGTTTATATGACCCAGGAGGAGGAAAAGCAATCAGTGGGTGTCAGAACATCCCAAAGAAGCCATATGATGGCTATATGCTTCATGCAAAGAGTTAATATGATTAAAGATAACGAATTATCTTCGTCTCAATAAACATTATTCTGCTTCTAAAAAAAATACTGTAATAAACTATACTAAATTCTTTCACAGCACGTCACTGATTTCAATATTTTTTCGGAACTATCAGTGTAATCAATGTAAATAATAATAAAAAAATGTGGGCAGTTACTTGAATTTCTATGTAATTCTTCTGGGTTATATACATATTGAATAAAAATTATCCTGTTTTGTTAAAATTTTTCTTAAAAAATGATAATAGTTTAATTCTGAAAATTCTAGATAATCTGGAGCTACTATAATCATAAGTCTTGTCAGTTTCTAAAAGTGGCTATACTTTTAATAAAATATTACTTTGTGATAACGAATCACTAAGTATCCTAGTATATGAGTAGTATGTAGTAGCTTTAGTCAGCCTCCGATTAAAGATACAAATAAAAGGCAAAAAGGATTCCAGCTCCAGTTCCATTCAGGAATTCTAGAAATGGATTCATATATATACATTTTATTGTTGACTTTCAGATGCACATCATGTAGTAAGGGTGCTCTTGATCTCTCTCTTTTTTTCATTATTTCTGTGGAGCCTGATATTATGCTAATAGTGCTTATGCTGGAAGTGGATATAGAATGAATAAGTTAGTAATGATTATGTATTTTATAAATTATCAAATTTGAAATAAAAACTGTGAATTATTAGATAATAATCATATAAATACCTGCGCAAATTAATAATTTTAATCATGAAAAAATAACACTTGAAAAACATTCTCAAAAACGAGTCTTCTATGAAATATGGAAAGTACACAATATATTATTTGTCAAATATTAAAAGTAAATAGTTGTTCTTGGAGAACTGGTTGTTAAAAGGTTAAAACAACATTTAAATGACATAGAGATTTTCATATTGTACTATTAACCTACATTTACGATTATGTCATTGCTATTCATTTTAAATAAATTGTTATTTGCTTAGGTGAATGTAAATGTTGTACATACTATTTATATTGGCTTTGAGTCTGCGTAAGTACTCTTTGCATAGAAATCTTGTTCTTTTTTTCCATATTTGTAATATTTTGGACGTTAATGTTTTTCTTGGATCGGTACACATTCATAATTGTCATTTATGACCAGAGTCACAAGTTTCAGTATTTTACATAATATGTATACTCACAGTCTGAATATCATAATATTTTTATCATGTATATACAGAAAAGTCATCTGGATGTTTCATCCCATTAATAGGTTTAATTCAGCATTCATTTCAGTTTGAAAATGCTCGCAGTTACAAATTCGGCCATTTGGGTAATAAAAACATATCTTTATAAATAAATTATATATATAATGGAATTAATGATGCATATTAGGATTTAATGTAATTGCATAGTGTTCAGTATCCGGTATTCAATATTCGACTTGGTTTGGACCAAATGCAAGATATTTGGCGCATATATTCTGTGTGCTGGCTATATGGTAGCGAATCATAAAAGAAGAACTGTATATTGAGCTTTGAAAACAGTTACCTGTGTCACATACTAGCGATAAGGTGTTATGATATTGAGAGGAACTCGTAGAAAAGGGAACCTACTTGGCAGTTTCCTATTACCTTAAAAGCCATGCAGCAGTACTGGAACTGGCTGGGGCACATGCTGTAGATGCTTTCTGAAAATCTGAATCCTGTTTGTTTCTTTTTGCGAAAAAATAGGATTCCAGTGTCAGATACAATCTAATCTACAGGATGTATTCAGCAGAGTTAAGGGATGCTGTTATGCCTTAGGAGGTTGTAAAGTGATTGGCAGATGAGGCACTTCAGGCAGTTCTGGAGGCACCATATGGAAGCTATATGTTCCATATAGAGAGCAGATATGGCAAAAAGTATTTTCCACTGTTCATTTTTTGCCAGTTTCTTAATCTAATAGAAAATATGTCAATATTATGGGTTGCTATTATGTATCAAGTTAGTAATTATAGTTTCAAATGAAGTGAAGAAGTTGAAAATAGATTTTCTTGGATCGTCTTCAGATAGAAGGATAGAAAAATAAAGCATATAAATCCCCGCGTTGTGAAGATTTGTTTCCAGAGTTTTTTTGTTTAATTGCTCAATCCGTTGAGCATCCAGTCCTGTATCTTTGATTCTTAAAAAATAATACAATGGGTCTCTTTATAAACAAAATAATTACAATATTGAATGGAAAATTCATATTTTGTAAATTGGAGAGTTGTGCGGTGAATTATGTTTTCAAATCTATAGTTTGAAGATATATAGACAATGTTTCTTGTATTCATAATTACAGGTTGTTAAGTGTTAACATACATGAGGTTAAAGTTTTAACAAAACGTAATTTTATGCAGATCGGTAAATTGTAATTTTTTCATTCAAGATAAATTTCTTAAAACTATACTGTTAGAAATGTTGGCAATATATATAATGGATTATGTAAAATATAAATTTAAAGAAAAACATAATATTGTGAAATTTCTTCAGTATTCTACTTAAAAAATACAATGTTACAACTATTGTAAGGAAAATGTAAAGTGTATTTCATTTATGCTATTTCGAAATAGGTTTGAATGGTATAATGATAAACATATTGAGTCAGAGGTTATCAATTTTTTTATTTTTAATGTAAATAAGAATATGTAGCAAGTTTACAATGTACATGTTACAGTTAATTGAAATACAAGTGGTTAAAGTTAAAAAAATTCTCATATAAATTCAAAATGAAATAATTTGTTGGACAAAGTAAAGAGATAAAATTGAGACAGAATGTTGTGAAAGTGTATTTCAGGTTCAGCAAGGTCCATCTGATGCTTTGGTAAAATCTGAAACAAAAGTGAAAAAATATTATCACATTTTTTATGTAACAATATATAAATAATAGCTCGAAAGAGTTATTAAAATAAATTATTATATGTATTGATTGCATTCACAAATCTTAATTGATGAAAACTGCCTACACCTTGACCTTTATAATTTTATGAGTTGTGGGTTAAGATAAAAATGATAATATTGAATTTATCAAAAATATACTGGAGCCAACTTCAACTGATAATAATAAAAATAATCATGGCACTTGATGATAGGAAAACCTAACAAAACAGGTATAAAAAACAACACAGTGGAAATCAATAAAAAGTACTTCAACATACTCTGACAGCGTGCAGTATCTGGAGATTAACAGAATCGAGTAAAGCTGTATATCATTTGTCGAGTCTGATATTCTTTCTATTCAGAGTTTATAGAATTTTTCAATGTGATATTGCATTAATTACTGATTACAAACTAATAATATTAAAACACTATAATTAAATAAACTCACGATACACTTGGTATACACGATATATGGAGTCTACTTTAATTTTATGGACTTTTAAATTACATCTTTTCTTATGCATTTAACACAAAATAAGAGATTTTATAAACATAGATCTTCTCAGCACCGTCAATCGTGAGTGAGTGCTATAAAATATTTTTTGAAATTTGAAATGAGTTTTAGAGAGTAAGCTTTCCCATTTGTGTGATTAACTTTTTGGTTCTAGCTTATTATAGTTAGCATAAAGATAATTTCTATTATAAGACAACATTTCTTTGTGAAGTAAAAGTAAAACCATGATTGTAATACGTATTTCTATTGAAGCTTTTTAGTATAAATGGATTTTGTTATACACTATTTTTTGGTAAAAATTCCACAGTCCAGAGTCAAATTAGACTTTGTGAGTTTTTCGTGCGCATTTGGATACATGGTAAATGTCCAAATATCTTAACAATAATCCTTGTTGAAATCTGTCAATATGTTTCCATAGTGAAAAGTTAATTTATACTGCATTGGAGGAGAGATGGTGACCAATCCATTATTTAACTATTTCATTTTATGAAGTTTTATTGAAATATCTCAGTAGGTTAATTTATTTTCCGGATAACATTAAAAAGAATACGTGAGATCGTTATAAACAACACGCTTACCACTCTTCTCTCGGCAATTGCTAGCATCCAAGTCACACTGGTTTGAAAATCCTTTCTTGACTCCTGCACTGTTTGTGGCGCAGATGGGCTGGTATGATAGTGGGCAGATCACAGGGCACTCGGCGTTCACCTCTGATGATACTGAAATCATCACTACCAATGCCACTGCAATCGAATAAAATCAAGAAATTATAACATATTTTAAAATATTTATTCCACGCTAGTTACTTACATAAATAGGTCAACAAAAATTAGTCAATATATTAAATGCCAATAAAAATCATTTATCAGACGCAATATTGTGCCAAATTAAAATAGATTCAATACTTACAGAAAAAGAAAGATAAGAGAGACTTCATATTGCTGTGTGAGATTGATCACTTGTGAATAAAGATATCCTATTGACGGCTATTTATTGCCACAAAAATATCTGGTTAAATATTATTTCCCAAACTTTGTTATTATTTAAAGAAGGCAAATCAATTTTCTTTACTAAATAGAAAGAGAAAATTTGGCGATTTGAATAGTTTTTATTATTATATATCATCATAACACGTCTAGAATCTAGATGAACCTTGATTTCCTTAATCCTTTGGTTTTTTTATTTTGTGTGCAGAGTTCACAGATGACTTTTTATTTCATCCGGGCAGTGTTGTATTAGTACTCTATCTTCCATTAGATTTTAAGGCGGCCTGTCTCTTCAGAGAATCATCTTTTAAATAATAAGTAAGAATTTTGAATATTTTTGTCTGATCCATATTTCCGATGATCTTTACTTTTTGTATTATTATTAGAAAATACTATTATAATATTTTGTAATTATTCATTCTAGTGTTGTATTAAAAAAAATTGTTATCATTTCTAGATCAATGTAAATCTAATATTTTGTTAGATATTATAGTCGACCATTTGCATGGTCTAGTTGGTGTGTTGATGTTTCTCCCTTTTGCTTGTATGGATACTTAATCAGAAATCCCAATAATAATTTGTCAGTCATGTAAAAATGGAAGGGAAGTAATATAAATGAATTATAAAAACATAATAAATAAGACATAATATTTGAGAATCATACCTACACCAAAATGATGTTGATCTTTTATTTTTACTGACACTGGTTTTGAAAATTCTCAGAATATTTTAAACTGTGTAAATAAAGCTTCATTATGCATTACAGTGTTGATAAATAAAAATGAGTATGTATACATATATGAAAAATACATTTTAAATATCATTTTGATGATGTTAACTCTTTTCTGCTAGTGCTATGTATACATGACGTGGCTTTCAAAGGTTATATTTGCATTCGCATATGAATATATAATTGCAAGTAAGCGAATGTATGAGTTAATTTGCTATCTCATTTTTTATTGACATCTTTAATATATCTCATAATTAGTGAAATGATTTCAAAATCATCCTCTCATTGATATGATAAGTGTCTGAACATGGTAGGTAGGTATTCATGGTTGATTCATTTAGTGTCACACAAGCTCTGAAGTCTCATTTCTCAATGCACATTGAAAAACGAGACCTTGGCATCATAATTTATTTTAAATATTGTAAAAATTCAAAATAACGAATGATTGTCTTCATTTATAGCCTTTATACGAGTACAGGTAGTTCTCGACTTTTGCATATGATTAGTTCCTGAAATGTGTACAAAAGTTGAACCATAAGAGGAATTAAAAAAAAACATCAAAGGTATTTATAAAATATTTATTTTTTAACGATTTGTATTAGCATATAAATAAATATATTTATTACTGGTTAGTATTTGGTGCTTTTGTTATCAATGTATCAGGTGCTAGGTTGAATTGTTTTACCATTTTTTTTTTTTTTGATGTAGTGTTCTATAACATATTTCTATTACTCTTCATACATGAGATATATGGTCTCTATTGGGCTCACATTCTTCAATGTTGATAAAAAAATTAGTATATAAAAGTCAATGAGCACCGTCCTGTATTATAATATAAGTAAGCTGTAAAAAATTAAATTTATTGAATAATATAGTTCTTGGTCAATCAAGAATGGACAGAACACCGCCAAGCATTGTATCTTTACTATTGTATTGAAGTATCTGTCCTGTGATCGAGAGGTTAGTGTGAGTGCTTCAGAGCTGAAAATAGAGGATTTTATTCCTAGTTGCTGGATTTAAAAAAAATCAAAGATCAAATGCAGTACTGAATGTTCAATAGGTTGAGCAATAAGCTGATAACCAACATTCATGGAAAAAAAATGCTAAACTATGTCTTCACATTATGGATATTTATGGAAGGTATATCTTCACACCACAAAGATCCATATGATCCACTGTCAGACTGGACATAGTAAATATATTTTTCTTTTCTTAATTTCTTAGAATTTCAAGAATGTGGCAAGATAAGTATTATACTTTATTATTTTCATCGATTGCTTGGAATGATTTAATGGATATATTAAATTGATTAAACAATTTAATTAGACATGTATCACTTAGGTATCCGCAGAAATTGGTGTGGTAATAGAAGTAATTTTTTATGGATGTGTTGCAAGATATTTTACTTTGTTCCAGTATCTTTTATACAATGCTAACGATATAAGAAATATATCTCTATTTTTTATCATATTAATAATATATTGTTCTCAGTAAAGCTGGATATGGGATAAAACTTACGAGAATATCAATTACTAATATTTTTTTCATATTTTCTCAGCTCATGAGCACCCAAGTTTTAGTTAGTGATGCAGGTGATGTTTATTGACCTTTCACGGTGCCAGAATTAGGTTGGTCTAAAGCAGTGGTTCCCAAAGTAGTCTGTACCGGCCTATAGAGGTCCGTGTGATGACTGTTGAGTGGATCTGTGGTCACTTAAAATTAATTTGGGGGTCGGCAGATAACGATAGGGTTATCAGCCGCAGATATTGAATTTTGTCCCGTCAAAAGTAGAAATTTGAAGAAGTGTGACATCTAAAATAAAACGAAAAGCCCCCATAATTCTGGACGAACGTACAAAACTAGAAATCTATAGAAATTTGCATTCTCTTAACTTGTCTTATTTTTTGTTGCATTTGTAAAGAAAAATAATTTTGTCCAATCGGTGGCACAAGTTTGGGAATCACTGGTCTAAAGAGAAAGCAAGGATATCGAAACTGTGTTAAGGCAACTCTAGTATATGCCTAAGGAATGTTCTAAGGAACTTTTTTTGGCGCATTTTTCAGTGTCTAGTTGGTTTGAGCTATTTTAGAAACTATAGATTGCCTTTGAATTTTAATTTTAAGCATTTCTACTCCGAATATGGACCATATGGATCTAAATATGATTACCAATGATGTTTTTCACGATGATTAGTTGTCATGTATTCGCCAAATCTATTAACCCTTTCAGCAGTGGGCTCTTTCGCGATTCATTTCAATTTGATACGTGTCTATTGATATATATGATAATATCCTAACATTTTCGAAAATGTCTTCATAAGTATCTGATAGTTGACACATAAAATTTTTTGCGGCTTACGGTAGGGTGCAGAATTTTTGTCCCTACTTCTTTTGACACAACTTGCATTGAACATAATACTACATCCATACTCTTTTACGGGTTAATTATTCAGGTGTGACCTTTTAAAACTTTATGTAGCTATCAGTTGTGAACTAGTGACATCTTGTGCCAACGCGCACATGGTTAAAAACGAAGTATTGATGTGACTTACAGGTCGCTTTAATTATTGATTATTTTTTGAAGAGAAATTTTGAAAAAAAACAGCAAATTCGTGAGTCAATAAAAAAAAATATGTATTTTTAAAGGATGAAAAATATTACAATACAGTCCATTTCAATTTGAAAGTAACAAAACTTATACAGTACCATTATGTTAAATACATTTATAGTATATCATAAAAAATAAAATATTATGAAAGTTGTTTTAATTTCAAACAATTATTTGAAAATGTCTCTTCATTAATGCAATGACGCAAGCAAAGTCAGTAGGTGTATTTGTTTTCTACAAGTAGTGTCAAAAATATGGCTAGTTATATTTGATGTGTGAGGAGACCAGAATCACTGCGCTATTGAATAATGTTTGCATTATTAATGACATGTTTATGAAAAAAATGACAACACATATTTACAGTCTCAACAACTTAATTAAACATACTCGAAAATCAATTGGATACGTATGAGATCCTGGTGTGAAGTTATTTTTGGAGTTTGTAAACATATATAAAAAAAAATGTCACATTTGTAATTAACATTGACATTTTACAATTTTTTTATTACTTGTAGTTATCATTAACGCTGCACATTAAATTAAAGATATAAAATAATGCGTACAATATTAAAGTGTTTCAATATAGATTTAATTGTAAATTACATTTTAACATTTCCATTTACAATAGAATTTATGAAACGTAATATATTATAGACTTATACATAATAATGATTAACATAGTTATATTAACAAAGAAAAAATTTAAGGCAAAATGTAAGAACGGTAGATCGCGTTTTAACTGTATTTATTATATCTATTCACAGGAATTTATAAAAGACATTACTGCTCGATGATATCAGTTGAAAGTGGGAAAATAGTATAAAATATAACTTTAGAAAATAGTTATTGAAAGCGTTGCTATACGCCCCTCTCTCCGCCTGGCACCAATGTTGGCAACCCTGTTCTCAACCTTTAAGCTTTTCTGTGCAAAGACCCTTCTATCTTAGAGAGAACATTAAATACAAGTGCTACCATACTTTTATAAAATACCACCTAAATAAAAAATTATACTTAAAATAAACTAAACTTATAAAATAAATGTCCATAATATTTATTTATTGAAATATGTAAAAGTGTACATATTTAAAATTACAGCATAAATTCTATAGTATAACATAATATAATACAATAAATGCTTGTATTCTATAATTATTGAAGTTAGACTTGTCAGATGTTAATTTGATTTTTAAGTGTTTGTATTGTAAGTATTCAATAGATATGGGGTGATTACTTATTGCAGGCTATCTGAATGCATTGCGAGATGGACTAAGTGTTCTCGAGTGTGTATATTTGCGCTTAATATGTATGAGTTATATATAATAGAGAAGTTAACTGAAACTAACAAGCAAAAAGTTTGTATAGAATTTTTAGCAAATTCTTGATCAACTAAACGTGTCTAACTCAATCATGGCAAATACTAAAACGTGGAGTTATTTTTGATAATTGTAGCTCTGTAATATGTATTTGTGATGAAGAGATAATCATGGCAGTGTTTAACAGTGTATTTATTCATTAAAATGACCATTTGGTAATCATTCATGGTCAGAGTTTGACCAATCTGCCAAAGCAGTTGGTTCATCAGCTTTGAAATGCACTACTTGAACATGCCGTTTGACAGCGTCCATAATCTTGAAAGTCTTATCGCACATATGACACTTGAATGGCTTTTCATCAATGTGCGTATAGACATGCTTCTTCATATTAGGCAGCGTGAGACATGTGTACTTGCAGACACCACAACTGAAGCTGAGATGTCGCTCGTGAGTAAGTTTATGTGCGCGAAAAAAACTCTGACGATTAGTTTGATAGCCGCATATCTCACAAGTGAGAGTATTTTCTTTTGAGTGATGTTCAGATTTATGTTTTCGCAGTTCAAGTCTGTCCGCTGCGGAGAAATTGCAAATGTCGCATGTTGTACCCTTGTAATTTTCTTTGTGAACAAGAGAATGTCTTTTGAGGCGCGATTCCGAATCGAATGAGAGCCCACATTTTGAGCAGGCAAAGTCTTGGATTCCGTGAATTTTCTTGTGTTCGTCTAATGCAGATTTCTGTTTGCTGGAGTAGGAGCAACGGTCACATGAGTAAGGCTTCTCAGACAAATGGCTGCGTTTGTGCCTTTCGAGCTGAGCGCCATCCTTACACTGATGACCGCATAAATCGCAAGAGAATTCTTTATCATTTTCTTCTTCTTCCAAATCTGATTCTGGGACTTCCATTTTAATTTTCTTTTTGAGCGGTTTATGTTTGATTGGTTTCACTGTCGTCTTTTTTTTCTTAGTAGCCTTTAGCTTGAGTTTTTTTACCTTTTTTATACTCTTGATTTCAACGAGAGACCCTGTAAATATAAAAGATATTTATATTTTTTTGGTAGCATAATGAATTATTATTTGTCACGTGTAATATGCCTAAAATATATTTTTGTTATAGTTTTTAGAAGTAATCACTCATAGTGTGAAAATAAAATTTTAATATTATCATTTGTAATCCAGGATTGATTTAAATACAATCCAATTAATATCATAACGCACATAGCTATTTTATTTATCTAATATTCGTTTATTAGTAAACAGAAATACAAAATCACACTTGTGAACATAAAAAACAAGCAAATTAACAAGCCAATAAAAATTTATTAGTTACTAGACAGACTAGACTAGTAAGACAACCTTTACACAACAGGCTTTTATTACTATATTGGACCTTCTATATAGAATTCTACAATGTAAATGATCCTTCAAGAAACAAATCATTTTATGAGATGCATAATATAAATTCCAGTCTGGGCCTATATGTTCAAAAGGATAACAATCAAAACCCCTCACAGGAGTAAAAAATCATAAACGAACCTGCAACAATGTTTTTGGTCGCCATTAAAGACTAGGAATGAAATGTAAAATACGTCATAATCGGTCGCCACTTTAGGCCAGTTATAAAATGCTGAGTATAAGGCTGCGTATATTATCTAACATGTAGTGACAGACCTCAGAACTAACATATTCCGAACCATGTATTCCCAGACAAATTTAGCAACCTGGACAAATTTCGCTAATTTAATTGCAATGAGATCTTATAATGAACTGTGTAAAAAATGGAAAATAAAGTGGCAACCACATATTGGTGTGTTTTATATATCACTATTCAGAGGCAGGCTATAAGTTATTGGCAGCACTCAAAACAGAATTAAATTTCTAAGACAAGTTGTTTAATATTTTGTCAAATATATTCCAATTAATTGAAAGCAATACTGAAATAATATATGCACATAAGAACTCACCTGCTTTAATTTTTTTATCGCTCCTCAAAGGTGCACCAATATTATGCATAGTTTTAAGGTGGCGATGCAAGTAACGAAGCTGTTTAAAGGTTTTAGAACAGCTAGGGCACGAATGTGCACCAAAATCCGATTCGGGCTCTTTCTCAACAATAAACTCATCAGGACTATCTTCACCTGAGTCTATATCCACTTCTTCTTGCTTTATTTTAACAACCACATTGTTAACAGCTGGGTATTCATTTTCTAGTGATTCGCCCATATTGAGAATTTGATCCAGGCTTTCAAACTTGCTTTCTTCTTCTACTTTAAGAGGGTCTGCATTAACAGTTTTTGTCGGAGTAGCTCCGTTGTATATGATAAATGAGCCATCTTCCTGTTTTATAACAGATTTTGGCAGATCTTCTATACTTTCTCGGCGAGAATCTGAGGTCACTTCCATCGTAAGAGTTAGGTCAGTCATCTTTCAATTTTGCTATATCTAAAATATTTTCATAATTACTTAATGTCATAGATGTAGAAGTCTGGGTTAAAATGAAGGACAACGTCCGCGCTTTCGGAAAGATGTCTGAAGTTAGCAGCACAAA
>JAGVSQ010007121.1:0-15637 GCA_022683975.1 Rhyacophila evoluta
TAAATCAATTTCCATCAAGCACCATCAGTCGAAAATATTAATATTAATATAATATTACATATATAAATTTATGTTTTATTGCATTAGCACACTATTATTTCGTCAAATTTTGTCGTATTGAATTATATGTGTATTGTTAATTAAAAATTATATTATAAATATTTAGAGTAATGCCAACCAAGTTCATGCTGATGTGAGGAAAACTTTCAAGTAGCCTTTTTTCATTTTCATATTGACTGCCACAGAAAATTACTGCAGCTATTGTTGCAGTGGTTTCTAATTTATTTTAATGAAGAAATTCCTGTGCGAGAAAACTGTAAAATAAGACGAACTTTAATTAAAAATTAAGACTGGCGAGAAATCTTTAGGAGATTGGATTTACTTAGTAAGCTGAGTCAGTCGTATACTTTACATAGTTTCTACATGTAACAACTTTTAATGAATTATACATATTTTAATATTTTCATTTAAAATTTAACATTCAAATAAAATACACTTTATAAATTTCAAGTGAAAATAAACAAAAATATCTCTCTGGCGTAATATACACTGTAAGTTTCATTAGAGATTACCATATAGTAATATTATATAGGATAACATACCTGTACAAAACGTTAAACTGATCTAATTTGTATTGAAAATTATTTGATTCTTCACTTTTTTAAAGTATTTACTACGCAAAACTACTGGATGTTTTAAGGGTATTTTAAAGTACGAGAAAATTGGCTCACTAGATTTCTGTAAAAGGACTTCCATACGTGAATTAATATTTCACCCATCTTTCAAAAAAAAATGTAATGTCTTCTGAAAATTTATAAAAATATTTGTATAAAATCAGTTGAATATATTCAAACTATTTATATTATACAATATTTCAAATAGTTACTGTAATATGACAGTTGAAGTTGTTATTAAATTAAATTAATGTTAAATTCTGAAATTACATTCTATTTGATATAGCCATATGCGTTGATAAAATTAGGGGGGTCCGCGAAAGGTTTAAATCAAGACAAAATATACATTACGCAAGCAATTAAAAATCAAAATTTTAGATAGGTAGTCATATAATACTATAACACGGGCAAACAAAGCCAAAAAAAAAAACGAAAAATCACAATTCCTTGAAGTAACTTTATTCACGCATTTTGGCATGTATAAAAAATATGTTTTGGCGGGATACGGACTATTGCTATTTTATTTACGGATTAGGAAAATTGGCAAATAAGCTACATCTGTATGTTTATTATTTTATCAATGAAAATTTTCTTATTAAAAATAACCCTAAGAATTGTTTTTCTATATACTCGTTTTCCGTAATTATAACGGAAGCAGAAATCTCACTTGCCAATAAACATAGTAATCAGGAGATAGAGCCTCTATGCGTTATAACAATAAAAATATCTTTATTATTTGCTTATAGTAAAGTTACATTTGAAAAAACAGTACGTGTACATTAATAGTGAAGCATTTATTATATAATAAATATAAAAATAATCTAGAATTTATTATTTAAAGTATTTAGTTACGTATCTATAAAATGCCTAATATTGATAAAAGTATCACACGCAAATACATTAAATGCATTCCATCAAAGATAAAACTTAATAATAATTAGACATTAATTGAAGTCAGCTAAGATAAGGCTTTGAATTATTCTTCAGACTTATTTGTAAACCAACTGAGAGACGTTTATAAATATTCAATCCAAAAAAACAATTAACCGTAAACTTTTCCGCTCACTAACAACAGAGTGAGAGGGCATAATATAGGCACTACTCGACGTGCGGATTGGCACTCAGTGTACGCCGATCTACTCAACCCTCGGAGATAGTATTCCGTTGGCTCATCACTAAAATTCACTCCAGACCCGCCAATAATATATGCGGAGTGCCCGTACCCACTTTTACGCTAACTCGACCGACAAGGACGGAGGACGCAGTGGTGTGGATACTGCTTTAGATCAAGTCTGTTACTATTTTGCAAGTATATTTTTATGATGTCATCTTCAACAAAATAATTACAATTGCTTTTTTTTCAAGGTAACTGGACTTTATTAAAATCGCTAAAAATTGTACTTATGGTGTATTTTTAAGCAGTATGTTGATTATAAATGGATAATTAGCCTGTTAACAAAATATTCTTGCTAATATACTTGCTTAAGAAACAAATGTGTTATAAATCTCAAAAAACAAGAATCAATTTAAAATCTAATAAACTCATTTTATTTATAAAAGTATTTTAATATTTTTAGCATTTTAAATCAAATAAAGTATATCACCCAATTGAATTTACTATAGTTTTTTTATTTTGTAAAAAAACTTTTCAGGCATACTGTAAAGTTAAATATAAAATAAAAATCAAGTTATTATAATGATCCATAAAATTTACGCTGTGTCCATGAACTAAAATGAAAGATATTTTATAAATGACTTTTCAGTATAATATTTAATCTACGAACTTCAAGGTACTAAGGTTTTAATTTAAAATATTTAACCTTATAGAAACTGGTTTTTTTTATAATATATAAAAAAGCTTTACACTATATATTTGCCATTGATTGTTTTATATACTCTATTGTAATATTTTTTTATGAAAAATGTTTATTGTAAATTAATACATTAATTTTCCGAGTCAACCTATCAATTTAACATAACGATCATCACATTACTTGGCGGTTACTCAGTTACCCTAAATATTGAACCCCTCTTAAGATAAATCGTCATAAGTTAGGTCAAACAATCTCAATAAGTATGATTGATTTATACTAACCTCCGAAGGGTGCCACTGAAAAGAAGGGTTCGTAGCAATAAGTACGATAGAGAGAAGGATACAGCGACAGAGACAGAGGCAACGTAGAGAAGCCTTCGGGCGGAGGGATGTTCAACCTGATACGTGAAAATTACATCTCTAGCCTGTCACGTGACCGGGATGAATAATAAAGAGGAAAAATCTCACAAGTCACTTCCGTTCGAAAAATGTTCGTACTAATCTATTTTTTAGTGTATACTCACTAAAAGTATCATGTGTGCATATTCCCACTAGACTTATACTAAAAATATTCATATAATAAACAAATAATACATTAAATTTTTTAATTGTGTTTTTTAAATAAAAACATATGATGGTACTAAAATAATGTTTCTATAAGACCGGACCGGTCTCAGTTTAGATTTAAAATGATTTAACTATAAGGCATGTACTCAAATTTATTAATGATAAATGTTTTAAAAAAAATTCTATCTTCGTTAATATTTTTTTAAAGTATCAAAAATATAAATACAAATACATATTTAAGTAATCAATTGATCATTTTTTTTCATTTTTAATACAATTCGATTTTCTCGTGCCAATTTTTTTTCCATTTCTATAATGGCTCATTTACTCCGTGAGTGAGTTTCTAAATAAATAATCTTACATAAATATACTAAAAGGCATGTAATACTTCCAAATATTCTGTGGTTAAACGCTGACTAGAGAAGATTTTCGATCCGCAGTCAGTTATAGCGTTTATCAACAAACATGACAGAAAACTCTCTTTTTCAAATATATATAATATATTACAATTTCTTTTGAATTATTATTATTTAGCATTATAAGAACGATTTCTGTCTTGTACTTTAAACTCTCGCACATATTACTACTAAAAAAAATATTATATTTACAAAAATTTTGTAATAAATTAAAAAGACGTTTGTTGTGCGATATTTTCGTAAGATTATTCATACTTAATGTCAGCATACTGACAGGGATCCAACTTCTTTTGACATTTCAAAAATACGTGGCAGAGATCCAAAGTTTTATTTTTACTATTTTAAAATATTAAATCATGATTAAAAAAAATGTAGTCATTAACACAATTTAATCATTGGTTAAATGTTATAACTGGTAATATCTTTAATTATTTTCATGTCAAAACCCAAAGTACTATTTTACTAAAACGCCTTACAAATATAATACTGAAAAATAACATGACCACCTAATTTTATCCTTTTTTTTTAATTTGACACATCTATTATATACAAATATAGTATTTAAAACGTATCTAATACGAAATAAATTATGCAAGTATCAACCAAATCAGATAATTTTAACATGAAAATAAGTATCTTAAAATGTTGATAATATGAGAGGCGTATATCCGAAGTAAGGAGTATATGGATCTTTGTAATTTGAAGACGTCTTGACAGATAATTTTTCGCAAAAATTGTTTGTCAAACAATTATTCAACCTAATTGGCGTCCAGTCTAGTATTTTTGGATTTCAAAAATCCGATAGATAGGGAATCGAAACGCATTCCCTGGATTTCTAGGCGCTCACACCACCAACTACGCGAAAAAAACTATTTTTGAAATATACTTCTCATATAATGTACAATGAATAAAACAGATATTGGATAATATCAATGATCAGGCAGAATATATCAAACAAATTAAATAATAAAGTCATAGCGCAATTCTATTAGATTTCCTCATATTGCGTCTTGGATTTAGCTTTTACCCACAAGTTCATCCAAATGTGATAGAATGGGATAGAGACGCGGGTGAAATTAGCATAAATTAAACATTAAGAAGAAAGTAATGGGTAACAATAAAAGCTCCCAGGCCTACCGTTTTGCACCAGGGATGGAATGTGCTTGTATTGAAATGCGATGAATCAGCTACGCACAACCTTTTTGGTAATTTGATTAGAAAGAATTGTTTGCAGTTGTAATAGCATATTAAACAACTTCACGTATGATCTCATTTGAGATAATTCATTTAAACAATAATTAAAACCAATTCATGAGGTATATTTTTTTTATATAATGTTTATTATTAAAAAATAAACAATATTTTTGTAGTTCTGATAACATTTACAGAGTGGTTTTAGTAGTCTGAAACAGGTGTTTTTACGAAAAAAAAATCAAAATAGAGGCGCTGTTACATTGTTAAATAGTTTTAGATATCTATAATAACAATGAATTTTGGCATATATTTTTATTTGATTTATTTATAAATTATGATGGAAGGTCATCGAGTTGCTGATTTAATATACAGATCGTAATTGGTTGTAAATCATTCACAACTTATTTATATTTTAATTACATTAAAATACTATGAAGTAATTTAAACTTTAAAATATGGACAAACAATTATACTTCCAGTAGAACTCATAAAATAGTATTGAATTGACTTAAGCACGTAACTAAAAAAACAAAAGTTAAAAATTTGTTTGTAAATTTAACATTTGTGGTGGCTTAAACTTGTGGTGTAATTAGCGATATAAGAGAATTGTTATTAAATAATATTATGTTTATTAACATTTTCATGTCATGGTAAAAAAGCAGATTGCAATATACATTTAAAGCGTACCATAAACATGAAATTTATAATGTTATAAATATTTACGAGGTTGTAAATACCTGAAATTAAGCTTTCAAAAGGAACTCGCTTGTAAGATGGCGGAAAGGGTGGGTGACAACGGAATAATGGTCACCGTAAAAGAGAAAGGATATTAAAGTTTTACTATGTCAGTATTATCAAAAATTAAGTCAGCGTTGTTGACATTTTACATAAAATAAAAAAAAATGCAAAATAAAGTTGAAAAATCAAAATTGATGTATTTAGCATTTTTATTGTTGGCTTTAATGTATTGTCAATTACAACTGGAAAAAATATTTACTCAGTTTATTTATTATTCTAAGGCAAAATTCAATTATGAAGCTATACGTGTGGTAAAGGAAAGAGTGAAAAACTAAATGGAAATCTAAAAAATTGAATACCAATGAATTATAAGATTTTTTTAAATTTAATACCACTAATTACTTTATAATAATTATTACTCAAAACGTTTACTTTTTTATGATTTTTTTATTTGCTATAAAAAATATTTTTAGTGATCTAAAAAAAATCGTTTGATTCGTTTTCAATTTTCGATCGTTTTCTCCGAATAAATTCGCATAAAAAACACCGCAATGATAATTTTCCCGGAGGAAAAACACCAAGGTGACCTATAAATATACCTTTACACTGAAAAAAAACAGACACGAAAGTAATCAAGGGAAATACTAAGTAATGCTTCTTTGTGATGCGGGGAATAAAAAAATATAAACGGAATCGGTCGACGTTTTTTTTTTTTATTACGGGTTTCTTCCATTTCGGAAAATGAACGAAGTCACCCGCCGGGGTGTGATTATCGGCAGTCAGAGAGAGTTTTTTCCCTTCGTCGCAGATTGCTTTTGGTGAGATTTTGCTTCGGGAGACATCGAGTGGTACTCTGAAATGACGCGTTCTATTCTGGCCGGGGCTCAGCATTATGACCGCGCGATTAAAAATGCACCGACTTAAATGATACTTGTGCAATTTAGTATCCTTAGTAGCCATCCAAAAACATATGTTCATACTTATTAGCTTGAATCAAATCTTCGCCAAGACATAGTCAGAGATGAATAAAATGCACCTAAATACAATACGAGTATACTCGGAGTATGAAACCATCTTATTGCTGTGTGTTACATCACTGTGGGTTGCTAATATTTTAGAATTGAGTATATTTGTCATGTTTGTAAGAAACAAAAGCCAAATGGTTTTTCACTACCTTCATCATTGATTTTAGTGGTTATGTGTTCATTAACTAAAGCCTCATAGCTTTCGAACGTGGATCTAATCAATGTGTTAAAATTTTCTGTCAGTCATGAAATAGTAAGAAAGTTAACCAACTGATTCTATACTACCGCACTATCATTTTATATTAAAAAATATTTCTTCCAAATTTCATTTTCAATCGATTTTAAAAGGTACCTTTTGTACTATTACACAGTGTTGGTATCAACTACTTATTTCTAATTTCTTAGATTTTATTTTTTAAGTGAAATATCGTGGTGGATATAAATAACATACATTGATTTTTTTTATTATATTATTAAAAGTGAAACTACAATAAAAATCAAAATCAAATAAATTCATTTAACCGAATATTTTATAATTTGAATCCCGTTTATTAAATATAACGATCTTTATAAAACAAGACTTTTTCTTTTCTCATGAGTTATAAAAACATTACATTTTTTCCAGAAATTAATATAAATCGAAACTATATCCCTCATTTCAAAGAAATTCATAGATATTTATTGATGATTGTAATTCTCGGCTTATCTAAATCTTCGAAAATGTTGAACGACTAAAAAAAGGTTTTCCTAATACTTTTTCGGCCTTTTCATGTCATTTAGTTCTAATGATAGTATTATTAGGTCGGGTTCGTAACTAAGTTAAACCGCACTGTAGGCAATTTCTGTTCCTAAGACTTAAGACCAAGCAATTTCCGTACATAATCATTGACCTATACTTAGTAAGGCTTGGATTTACCTCCCTCAATACTGCCAAGTATAGCGTGTACTCGCAGGCTACGTCTGGGAGAAAACGAGCTTCTGCTCGTTTAGGCTTTGCTTTCCAGCCAGCCGACACAGGCGCTTAATGGAGAAAAGTTTTCCTCCATACAAGTCGGACATGCTTTAATTGAAATTTATTTAGTTGGTAATAAAAGCTTTGCCTGACGTACCAATGCAAAGCTATGCCAAGTTTTAAAGGAATATTTTAATAATCTTTTATTCTAAAACTCCTTAATATTAAAGTGTTTTCAATGTTTCTTTATTTAGCATATGACCGCATTTTTAAAAAAATCTAGAAGGCATCTCTTATCTTAAGACAAAGTCAAAGTTTTATAGAGTCACTATCTGTATTTTTTCAATCTTCATTAAATTCAAATAAAATTTTTAGTATTCTTATAAAATAGATAATAATTTTTTTAGACGCTGAGCTATATGCATTAATTTTCAGATCGAATATTTTTTTGACAGTTGTCTTATGTTTGTTGTATTTTTTAAATAATATAGAGCATTCAATTTATATACACATCTACAATATTTAATCGCTACATTAAGGCATGTCTTCTTCCAGAATCTTAAGTGTATATTTGACAGGCTACAGAAATCATCAGGGGAATTTATGTCTGTAAAATTTTATCGCTCAATAATACAGAAAGTTCTTGAACGGTTTAATCAGAAGTAGAATCAATATTGCCTTAAATTTAGACGCATTGCGTTCTAGACAAAGACTTCATGCTAGTTTGTCTTTTATACTCGTACTATAAACTTATAATACAAGAGATAAACTCGTTTGCTTAAAAAAATAATTTAAGAATAACTAGATATAAAATATCAATTAGAAAATATTAATTTGAAATTTATCTTACTCTGTAAATTTATACACAAACTTTTTTTGTGTATTATAAAATAAAAATTAAGATGTTGTTATTAATTTTCTTGCAACTTATTTATTTTCAATCACTTAAAACTGACATTACTTACGTATCATTACATCGGCTTACTATGTATACATATTAAGAATAAAATGGTTGTTATGCTAAAAATAAATACCAGCATTGAATGAAACAGAAAATGACAACCTTGGTATGATGATATGAATGAATACGTATTAGATAAAAAAATAGTTTTCGAAAATTCCATGTAAATTAATATTTTTTTTGTTTTTTTGCAAAAGTAAGTTTTTAATAATATTACGTCCAGATCGCGAGCTGAGATGTCAAGACTTTTTATGGCCAAAAATAGTTATTGATTCCATTTGACGACTCACCATAATTGATAATTAGTATGCATTCAGATTAAAAAACCATTAACTAACTTGTATAACATATCAGTTTTTCTCTCAGGGTATCAACAAGAACTCACGTTTATAATACCATAAAACAAATCTATGATGACATTTTTACATTACTAATAAATTATTTACAATTTCAAATCAGTTACATCCAAGGAAAGTTAATATAAGATATTGTCTATTGCGCAAAAACTTCCATTGCAGATAAAATTCATATTGCATTTATATACTACTAATATACATTCATTACCAGCTATTGTAATATTAACATTCATATTTGCATTAAATGTATCATGGGTATTTAAAAAAGGATTCATTCGTGCTTAAATCTCACTGATCGGGTTTGAACAGTGAGTAACCACCACTACAAATACACTAATTCCAAGCTCTTTCTTCATAATGAAAAAAACTCTTTTGATTTCATTGATATCATTAGGAAATAAAACTATTGATCAATATCAATAGAAACAGTTATTTCGAACTAAATTTAGGACTGACATGTATGCTTGTGTATCAAATAAAATTGATACGTGTGCAATGGTAAAGTCTATCGCTCATATAATGTAATTACATTTCAGAGGAGAACTAGGAAAGTATTCAAAGCGGTTAGATCAGTCAGTGAAGGATATCTGCCTGGACATGTCGCTTCTTTTGTTTTTTTTTATTATTTTTGCATTTCTGCACCTATGTTATATTATATGATTTTTAATACACGATAAAATGATTTTTATGTCTAATAAAAATAATTATTTCTCGACCAGACTTTGCATAATATAACGCCATTCTCTCCTAGGAGTCAAAACGTCATAAATAAATGAAACAGTAGTTGGAGTAAATTATTTATTTTTATTAATCGATACTAAACGGTAAGACAATATCTTCCTCAAAAGCATAACCAATAAGTACTGTCGTAATATTACATCTTGTCTATATAAATAATAGTGTAGATATGTAAAATGTATGCAAAGAGATGGCCATTGTTAGCAGATATTGACATAGCCAGCTGCTATGTCAATACTTCTTCGTTTGGGAGGGGTAAGGCGACCCCCGTCTCTTCATGCCTTCGGTTCTAAGCGCCACTTATAACTTTGTTCTGTGTATTATGCGGCATCATTATTTGCCTCTTATTCAAATATAACATGTGGCCGTATGGTTGAGATACAGGCGGAAATGCTCCGTACACTCGGCGCTGCTTCGTTATTTATTACATTTTTCCTGTTTGACGAAAAAACATGCACGGCGAAAAAATAAATATGTGTGTCTGGAAAGAAAGCCGGCTTTTTTAGGCGTCTCATGTGAACACGCCGACTTGTTAACTTTCCATGCGCTGTGTAAACTGTGACAAAAAATCAGAATAATGACATTGGCTTTGTTTTCCTTTGTTTTCAAACAGGAATATATTTTTTCTTGTATGTTTTGACGTTTTCTTGGCGCTTCATAATGGATTATTGTTTGATTTGAGACTACTTTCATTTTGTATCTTACGATATTTTCTTAGCGGTGTTTGTACAATATTAAATGGCATCTAAAAATGCAGCAACCAATATCTCAAATATTATCACACATTGTAACTATAAATAATAATCTTAAATATTAAATAGGCAATATATCAGGGAAATAATTTATATTTGTCAGTATCCGTATCGCATTATTTAACTCAAAACATTAAAAAAATTCTATGTGGCAATCATGAAATTAACACAAACAATCTTTTTAATAAATTTTAAATTAAATAGTATTTTTTCCATTCGATATTCATATTTAATATTTACTACTTATATATGATAATTTTCTAAATGCAAACTTTTTCAGCCATTCCCGTTCTAAAATCACGCAGATCTGTTCAATATTAAAAATATATTGTACCGTAATCGGCAAATGATCGTATGTGTAAGAAATGTTTTTTTTAAATATCTTAGGCTATGTTTAATAAATTAATTAACATATTATACATAGATTTCTAATTTTGAATTAATTTACTAAATAGAACTTTAAATATAAAAAAAAACGAACCATTGCCAGTGGAGTTGATTTTTTTCTTATTCGAGCTTTTGTCAATTACGGCTCGATATGTTGATAGATTTTAATTCCAAGAAAAACTGTTGAAAGCCGTTTACACAACCCATTAGGCACGCAGCATTTAATTTTTGTTCTTTAAATATACCTAATTAATTTAAAACCGAGATTCCACCCCGTTTTGTTTTTACAACGAAATCAGCGAAAAGTTTTTTAAAAATAAGTTTACATCTAAAATACAGGAGTCGATGGTCGATGGGTTAAGCGATTGGCTGACAACCGATTCTCGTAAAAACATGTATTCATATAAAGAAAATAAAATACTTCAGTTTCCTAATGGACATATTCATACTGTGTAGATTTATATGTTCCACTTTTGGAGCAGACATGGTAAAAAAATAGTACATAAATATAATACTTCCATTGTGATAAATAAAACTTATAAATATGTCTTGTCAAATAGGATACGTAGAAAAATATTTATAAAAAAACAGTATAGCGTGTTATATTGTGATGATAAGCCGTATAAAATATTTTTTATCTAAAAATATTCCATATGTTCAACGGAAAATTTTTAGGCTGTCTATATTGAATGATACTGAAAGAGACAAAAAGCCCACCCAACAAAGGCGATGTAAGCAAAAACATACGACAAATCTGATAAAAAGTGCTATTTATATTTCTTCCCGCACACCAATCATACGCCAAGATGATAAGACGCAGTAGGATTCGACGAAGTGCTTACTCTACAGTTTTCTGCAGAAAAAATCGACCCACTATATTTTACAACAGTGCTACTGAGAGTATAAAAACCAACCCCGCAGAACCGTAAAACATTGGATCCAGATCAGGGGCGGAAAAAACTCCCACTGCGAATAATTCCAGTTCCACAAAAAACTCGAAAGGTCAAACCATGTGGTAATACGATCCTACTTATTGGAAGCCATATTATGTTGTGATAAAATTATCATATTATACATATACTTTGTTATCGTTTAAATAAGGTTATATGAAAGATATCTAGCAAAAAATACATGAACATAAACAGTTGACAATTAAAAAAATACTATTTTTATATTATGTTATAGTCGACATAATATTATTATTATTATATAATTTTAGATAGTAGCGATTTCGATTATTCTATTGTTAATGAAATTAAATATATTTATCTCGATTATCAAGTTATAAATCATTCGAAATATCATATTTGCAAAATCTAACGTCACTTACGTGAGTTACTTACTCAATATTGAATTTAATTTTCAACGCCTCTACCATGTAAGTTCTCTTAGTGGAAAAATTATGACGTGCGCTTTGATGCCAGATTTTTTCAGGTTCAAATCTCACATCTGCTAAGAATTAGCATGAAATTTAAACTGTGAAACTAGTAGGTTGATTATTTGGCGGATAACCAATTCTTATGAAAAGGAATCTACATGAGTATTTAAGTAGAAATCAATATATGAAGTTCATTTCTATCGTAGATATTTTCATACTGAGGAGATTCATATGGTCAACTTTTGAGGTATAAATTTCATTTACGTTTTACATGTTGTAATATTACAAATTATAAGTTCAATAAATTTAAGTTTCAACTATGATATATACTGTATTAGACGTGACCAATTTTCTAATATAATATTAAAATGACAAATAAGTAACTTCTTTCAGCTTCAACTGGAATACACTACGTACGTAAATATATCATGCTAAATAAATAACATAAAGTTACTGTTGAATCATTTAATTTATTACTATTTAATTTCCCCGATATATTGAGCTAGATATAGATCGCGAAAAATAATCTGTAGAAGCTTATATCAAAATAGAATTTCAGCATAAAGTATGACAAAAAAATGCTTTTGCTATGGTGGATTTAAGATATTGAATGTTTTTGCTCCAAGTATTATATTTAATAGCTTTGCCATGATTATGTATTTTGGAAGGTATTAGACGCTAAGCCCAAACTAATTTCTCATCCCTGATGGATGAAAAATATAGATGATCTTTCCTCTTACGCATTTTTCCAAGCGAGTAGCGTCAAAACGCTTACGTGCTCATATGAACCGTGGACGCCACACTTTTCCTACTGGAGGTGCTATTATTTTTGTTGTTTATGCCTTAGCATATCTTTCTAGGTCACGAGTTATCACCGCCAAGAGAGAGGTTTTCCTACGCATCTATGCGGGGTTTCGCTATATGTGACTACCTACATGATATGAGCAATTTATTAAAAGGATAGTTAATAATAATTATTTTTGAAAGATTCATCAAATATAAACACTTAATGAATTTATATTTTGAATTCTAAACGATATATTGCTATTTATTCTGGCAGCAAATAGTCGGAACAATGATGTCTTCGTGTCTAGTTTTTGCAAAATATCTATATAAGAGTGGGAGTATAGGTATAAATTTAATAAAATATACAATTTTATAAAAAAATGTATTTCTCACTTGAAATCAAGCAGTTCAAAAAAGATTACAGATAATTTCCAAAAAGTTTTGACGATGAAATATATATTTCAAAAAACCGTATAAAAAAGTATATTAAATTAAAAATGTAATATACTCTTCTATTAGATGTTCTAAAACTGTCCTAGGAGCTGCTTCTTAAGACATTAATGAAGGTGTAATATAGTGTGCATGATTTCTATTCTAACTAACTAAAACCTGACAATAGACTTACTTACAAGAAACCAGTCCGTTAAAAGCTAGAAAATTATTAAATTATCGATGCTCCGGTATATATTTTTTTCTCTTCAATAAAATTTCATTGTTAATACAGTTTCAATAGTAACCGTCTCATATTAACGTATTAATTTTGATGAAATATTTTTTTATCCAAACTGTCCCCATCTAGCCTGTTCGGGTTCAATTTCCAAATTGAAAATTTCAGGACCGTATACTCATCGGATTGAACAATTGCGTGACAACAAATTCTCGTGATAAATAATCCGCTTAGACATGATTTCACTCCACTTCATATACTCTCGGAGTGAATATATTCACTCTGTGTATAATGGTTATACTCTTAAATGGCTCTACTTTCAGAAGAGACACGGCGAAAGATATATATACTTAATTAATTTATAAATCATTTATTTATTATAATATGTCTACAAACTTCGTAAATATTCAAATAGTTCACTTCTAGTTGGCGGTCTTTTACTGCTGCGTTACAATAATATTTATGTAGGCAAAGTTTTGATGGCGATACAACACACAAATTCAAGTTTGCATCATTTTTGTCTCCATGGAAAGTTGCCGACGGCGACGAAGCTTTCTTGCCGCTTTATTTTAGGTGTCACGCATTTCATTTTATTGTTTCATAACAATATTTACTTTTTGATTCAAACTATTTTATAACCTACTTTATCATACAGAAACGGTCAACTATTTTTTTTTTCAAGTTAGCTTTATCCGTAACGACATTTTCATAAAAATGAAAGTATATATTTAAACTTTTTTGAGATACGGCGTAAGAAAATAGTTTTATCTTTCAAGTTCTTTTTCTATTTTATGTAGCATATCCATCACTGAATTTTTCCTTACGACAAGATTTCTAACATACATTTTTCATAAATTATTATCGTATTATTTATTCTGTTTCAGAACGCAGTTTGACAAGTCCACTAGTTTTACAATTGTACACAATATTTTAAGACGTACGATATTAACTTAAATCTATAGTATAAATCATTAAAAGAAACTTATGGATTATTCGCAAGTATTTAATCTAAACTACTATTAATCCCTTCAGTTTTTTTCAGTCACCGTATATTATATTATACAAAATATTTCAAATTGCTTTTAAGTATATTTTATGATTATTTCCAATTTGATGATGTTTTTTCTTCCAAAAATGAAGTATATGAATCTACAAAGTGTGAATATATGTTATGACTGATAATTTTTTACAATAATTTATTGTCAGCAAATTTCTCAGCCTATTCATTGGCCATATATGTTTTGGAAGATTTTATTTTGTCAAGTAACTAACTATGGGACAATTTTAAACTTGCGACATCTACTGCCAAGAAACTCGCGTGGCAATCAAGTGGACCATAAAAAAATCATTAGTTTGATTACCAAATTACGTCACTTGATTTTTAAATCTAATTTCTTCAAATTGATATCAACGGATTGAGCCCCTCGAGAGAATTTCATTGTAAAACAATATATTCAATACAGCCGTATCATTAGTATGCAACCAGCAAGCGCCATCAAAATATAACAGAGATGGACTAGCACTGCAGATACAACGTCCTTATTGCAATATAGACAGCCTAGTTTGAATTTGGAATTCGATCGTCGTTCTTATAGTAGGAGACATATCGCTGGCAAATATTTGGATAGGATAATGAAGTTATGCTCTTGGAAGATGTATGCTTTACAAGCAATCGTAAACTTATATAACAACATCTGTTGTACATCTTGTTTCATATTATCTTAACTATAAGCCAAACTTTTTATTCTACATCAATAATGCTACAACACCGAATCACGTACTTTTATTTGATATTTACTCAACAGCCGTAATTTGAAATCCTTATTTTTTAATGAGATATTATAACAGTCATTTCGAATTTTTTTCTCACTAGATTCAGCAAAATATCAAGCATATGATTATTCGGAATATAAATATATATTGGCAGAACATTTAAAAAGAATTTATCGCTAACTAATCATTTAATCTACTTAGCATCATGTCTTTTGAAAACATTACATCTAGATTTTTTATACAGCTGCGGGATTTGAACATGCGATTTTTTATATCAAAAAACGTGCTTACAAACTCGGTTTTTGATGTTAACGATTATAACACTTTAAAAACTTTCATTTAGCGAATTGTTTTTATAAGTTCGTGGATAATTCTTTTAGAAAGGTTCAACGGAAGTGTGTATTTTTTTTATACGTCATAACTAGTACTCATATCATAATACATATGGAAACGTATAATT
>JAGVSQ010007122.1:0-15632 GCA_022683975.1 Rhyacophila evoluta
TCAAATAATTTAGAATTCAAAATCAATTTCCATCAAGCACCATCAGTCAAAAATAATAATTATATATTTTTGAATAAAGGTATTATTAATTCATCGCTATGGAATTAAATTCAAAGTATACCCAAGGAATGAATGCTGTATTTTTTGCTGTATGTTCGTTCCGAAAGTGTAGCATATGGATCTAAATAGTATGAAGATGTCCGCTCTAAATGTTAAGCATATGAATCCACAATGTGAAGCCATACCTTGACAGATTATTTTTTCACAAGCATTAGTTGTCAGACAGTGCTCAACTTAATGAGTATCCAGTCCTGCATTTTAGGATTTTTTTTAATCTAACAAATATGAAAACCAGACATTAATGCTCTCGGCAACCGGGAATACAATATAACATTAAATAATATTACATGAACATAATTCACTCTACACACAAAAATTGAGAGGATCAACTAAATAATCGGTTTAATAATCTTATTGCTTGACATTTTATGCAATAAAAATGTCTTCAGTGTCTTTATTCCTTATGTAAAACAGCCGCAATCCGCTGAACTAAATTGTTCGGTTTCCACAGTGGAACTTTACAATGAATTGACACACGTTTGGAAGCTACTAAAATTACTGAAAGTGCCATTCTTTATATCTCGCCGAATAACATTAGGAACATAAAAATTCGAAAATATTTCAGTGGACATATTGCAATTTTTATCGTACGAACGTGTTCTCTTGTATAATCTTTTTCTTTTCAGATTTTATTCTCCACCCCACATGTTTCTACGGAAATAGTGATGGACAACCAAATATACTAACGCATTCTTACTTTTTATAACACATATTTGATACCATATAATATATTTAATATTCTATTAAGAAATATCTTATTATTAACATATAATATTATGGTATAACTTAAACATATATTATATCGTTAATATTATAAATAATGTATACTTATATCACTTGATAGAAACACGCACTTTGGATATTTAATATTGATTAAACTACAATAAATTTGAATTCATTTGAATATGTACAATGTAAGTGTGTTATATAATAAATCTTAATAGTTTTAGTGTTAAAGAAAGCTTGATATGTGAAGCTCTAGTTGAAAAAAGTAGTCGAGTTTATTGAAGAAGAAGAAGTTTTATGTTTTAAACTAACTTACTATTGTGTATCACGCTGCAGAAATTGAAACTCAGCTAGTATTAAGCTTTATTACATTTTTTTTACATACCATGTTTGCTCCCAAATTGGAGCATATGGATCTCTACAATGTGAAGACGGCTTGACAGATTGTTTTTCACGAGAACTATTTGTCAGACAATTACTCAACCCAATGGACATCCAGTCCTGTATTTTTAGATTTTACAAAACCAACAACAGATGGGAATTCGAACCTGCATTCCCCAGATTGCTAGGCGCGCACGCTACCAACTACGCTAACCAAGGAGACTTAGGTTCATATTTATATCCGATAAATCTGTTATATATGCATGTATATCTACAGTTATTTATATGTTCATTTGATCATTCAGTCTACGTATTGTGCTGATTTCTTTACACCAATTTCTTCCAATAAGAGCCTACAGCCTTTTAATAATTTTACTATAATTTAATATATCATGAAAAATAATTTTTAATAATAAGCATTTAAATACATTCAAAGCAACTGATACAATGGCTGAACTAGGTAACAAATATTTAACCTCCACAAGACCGCACCATGGAATTTCTACAGCCATAGATAAAAATAACATAAATGAGGCGGCTATTTCCAAAATGAACTTATTCCACTGTGCCAGATTGTAAGGGAGAAGATTATGAACTAAATTTATGTACTTGAAACTACCATTTAGTATATAAATCATGATGATCTCTTCACATAAATTACTTGACCAAATGAGTCTCCATTTTTCAATTAGCTTCTTTTTTTCAGCACACTTAAGTGCGTGGCAATCTAAGTTATGGGTAATTTATGTTTACTCCCGGGACATTCCCGTAGAATAAATTAGATCGCTTCTCGATATCAGAGCTCTGGGATACGCTTGATTAAGACCAGGTGTAAGGACGGGGCGGGTGGATGGTGGGCACATTAGGTAGTATATAAATCAGTAGAAAAAATGTTATGTTATTTTTTTTTTGTCACAAATTTTGACATATTGAAACAAGTTCACTTTGAAAATAATTCTCTCAGATAATCTAATAAGTTTGTCATATGTGATTACAATTATGATCATTTTTTCTCAAAAACAACATAAATAGTGTAATACGAAATTTTTAAATAGTGTTTTCATTCTGGCAGTATATGCACATGGTTCGCGTGCCGCTTGTTGGTGACAAGTGCTTTAAGAGTTTCCTTTTGCCACTAATGGTAGATTTACTCACGCTACACAGGCGGGTTACTTAACAATTTTTGATGTTTATCTTCGTTTTCTTTTATTCCTCTCAGTCTTTTGTCTTTCTCCTTTTATACATTCCGCTACATAAATTGCTACGCAAAGATACAGGGTGACTGCTAAAAGATACTACACTTAACGATCTAAGTGTTACTGTCATATTGCTCAGCATAAATTAAAGATTCTTTTATTACATTCTACATGGCAAGACTGGAGTTTTATAGGTGAGATAATACAAGGTGATCTCACTTGAACTTACAATGTAATCAAGCACATAATTTAACATACATTAACTTTATTATTTCACGGAAATCTCATCGATTATTTAAAGTATTTTTATCTTATTCGTTCTAAGAAAAATAATAATTACAACTTGTAAATATTTTACATATTTTTATAACAATGAAACTCGGTACCAATAAAATCGCTTTCCTGTCTACAAAGTTTTGTTGATTTCCTTTAATTTCATTGTATTTTATTGTATCAAAACTAGTCCCAATGCAACTGAAAATGAATATTTAATAAGCTTTTTTAAAAATTAAGAGACAAAATGTTTATTTTTGTGACATTATTTATTAATTTAAGACAACATCTTAAATTCTATCTTCCAAAACTTAGAGCTGGACAACTAAAGGGTTGACTGATTGACTGATACTAAGTCTCATGAAAGATAATCTGCCAATAAAAGCTTTTATAGTGTTATTGAATATTCATAAAAAAAAATTTACTCCCACCTATGTACCATATAGGACTCATAGTATTTGAATCACAAGAAAATGATTTTTCCTTTTTAAATAATATCAATGGAGAAACTAGAATTAGCATTTATATACTTGAATGTAATATCAAAAATGTACGTATCACCGTCTAAAATTTGTAGTTTTTTTAAATTTTCATCATTTATCTTTCGCTCAAGCCACGTTTTAAAAAATCTCAATGAATAATGCAGTTACAAAATTTGAACGTGCGTTAAACGGACCGTATTATGAATTGTCAGCAAATGCTAACGGACTAACTGAAAATAAAAATTGGGTATCGATAATGTATTGCGTATTGAAAGGTCACCCTGTGAAATTTATTTGAATGTGTGCTTTTGACTTGCACGCTTGTTGAAAATTCGCTGAGCTTTCGACGAGCTTTCTGTAGTGATGCCATTTTATATGATTTATCGCCGGCAATAAGTTTTTATTGCAAAAATATGCGCCTCTCGAATTATTCTTGTCAGCTTCGTAATGGAAACGATCATCTTTGACCGCCAGGATTCTTGTGCCAGCTATAATATGAATCAATCAATTAATCGTAATAGAGCTATTATGATCATGATAGAAAATTGCCTTTTTATATCAAGTCAAATGAGAATACACATGTATACGTAAACAAAGTATACTGATCTATACTATTTAATAAGAATATTTGAAATACATCAACAAAGTATTGAATATGTATCACAAGTTTACAGTTAAGTTCAAGCTGAATAGTCTTAACAAACCATCACATCAATAAATTATAAAAATGTCATAACAATACAATCAATCACATTATTAAAAAAAAATTGCCGCAATGTTAAAAAATATTGCATTTTTATAATATTTAAGAAATAACATGTAAAGAACAAAATATTTAATTTATTAAATAGCTATACATTGAAGGTTTAATACTCTTCTATGGTTTTTATCTTTTTTATTTGTCAGTAACTCAACCGACTTAAACTTAACGAACAAATAACTTTGAAAATAGTCAATAAACGATATCAGATTAACCGCGATATACAGTATCACATCATCGTAGTTTTATCATATTTTTGATGGAATCGTTTTTAAAGCTTAATATAATATAACATAAAATCACGAATATATTTTTAAAAAGTACTTTAAAACTAATTACTTTATATAGTTTATTAGATTTTATTTAGAAAGAAGCACATTCTATATGAGAGCTTTTAATATGTAATTATGTTTACCAATGAAAAGTTCATTTCTATGGTTATATTTTTATAATAGCAAAAGCTTCGCCACCATCTGGCTTAATGTCGACTCAAACAACAGACTGCTTTTAGGAAATTAAATGTCGTAAACAATTGGAATAAAATAGCCAACAAGTCTGCTGTTCGTTTTCTTCGGCGCGCTATTTAAATCAACAACTCTATTATTTTCTATGCTAAACACAATAAATTTCACTAGTCATAATTTGTAATACACTTGTCCGTAATTTACGAAAGAAATATTCCATGTGTGATAATATGTGTTTATTAAAAATACCATTCTGAACGTCGATGTAGTGAAAGACATAATTCTAAACATCGGTGTTACGTAGACTTTATTAAAATGAATGCAGCACGTATATTATTTGATGTTTAAAGTTATTTGTATTATTTATAAGGGAAGTTTTCAATTATCATTATTCCATCAGCCTTAATTTTAAGTGTTTCTTTATTACATTATAAAGATTTTTATTTATCGACAATAAAAATAAACCTAACCTAACCCAACTCAATATTACTCTTCTACTATACTTGAAGTCTCTACATTCATTATCCAGCTGAATATCATGGCGTAACGAATGTAAGGTGCTTTTTAAAGTGGATCCTAATGTTATGACCGTGGTTTGCTTGCATTAGAATTACATAACTCTTTTTCTAATTATCTAAGCTCTGTAAATATCGAGCCTTAAAATAGACTTTTATGAATTCGAATTGCTGGTAATGATGAGCTTTTTTGACACTTGAACTTATAGCATACTAGATTTGATCAAAAGTAGAGCTTTATTTTATAAGAATTTTGACATAGGATCCTGATTAGCAGACACCACTATGTTTGACAAATTTAACGGCCTTTTATTTGGTATGTGACAGGTTACACAGATTCATTAAAAAATATATATATATATTGAATACGCCGTAGATAACACGAACACATTAGGAAAGTAATTTACCATTTATATATTACAAAAATATAATACTCGTACCCTTTAGTAACTTGAAATAAAAGAAACGTATTTGATAAATATTATTGCGTTGATACTTCGTTTTGATTGTAAAAGTCATCTAAATTCATAACCCTTATAAACACGTTGTTCTGTCTCCCGAAATTGTCACTGAATGTTAATCATTTTTAGGCGGCTTTTAGTGTACAAAGCAGCCTCTTTTCCCCATCTGCCGCCTACTCCGATCCGCCCTATTGACACGAGTTAGCGCTAAGTAGGCGGCAATGTGTACGGCTGTTTACAGTACCCACTGTGCCGTATACAGCTAAAGCTCTCAAACTTTTTAATCATCTTAATATAACCATTAATAATTTTATAAACTTTCAATTGGAGCTTCATTTAATGGTGTAATAACTATTGTGTAACATATAACACATTGTAGAATTACAGATTGAAGTAGTTTTTCGATAAATATATTGTCGTGTTACCACTATATATTTTTTATATACCTAAATTCCTTTATTATTTATCCTAGAAAAAATACTGGGATATTCAAAATGTATTAATTAAAGCTAACGTTCTTTCAAAAAACTTTCTTAAATACAAAGTGTGACAAGACTTTATAAAATAACTAACTTATTGTGTAATGAAACACCTCATTAAGCTTTTTAACCATGATAGTCTTCTATTTTGTATAAATCTCTCTGTATTTTTATTTATGACATAGTAAGCAGTATTTTGTACTATGTATTTTACATTTTAAATATGGTGGAGAATGTTTATAGTTACATTTTGATTTAATACAACACTTTTACTGTGATTTTTTTTTATAAACCATGTTTGCTACCAAAGTGGAGCATATGGATCTACACAGTGCGAAGATATCCACTCCGAAAGAGGAGTGTATAGATTTCCGCGATGTGAAGACTTCTTGACGGATTATTTTTCACGAGAATTGTTTGTCAGACAATTGCTCAACCCAATGGGCATCCCGTCCTACATTTTTGAAATTTTACTTGCGCTAAAACTATTTATTTACTTTAAATGAAATTCTATGGACCACTCATAATAAATAACATATTTTGTGCTATGTCTTAAATAGAATCTGTATAAGTTAACATATAATTTTTAAATGTGCAATAAATTAAAGATTTGCTAATTATAAAAAAAGTAACTATTGTTTAAAAACTATTTAAAAGAGCTTTCTTTCAAGTAACTAGTGATTAGTATTTTTATATTGGGTAAAATGTGTATATTTTTGTTAAAAATAAATCATTATGAGATGTTATAAGATATATTTTTTGCTTCATTGCATAAAAGTAAAACAGTTTCTTTCTCACTGTATGCAAAACCATATGTATTACAATATATCATAATTTTAACTACTGGACGACGCAGAATAATCTGTTTGCATACCATTTAACATCAAAGTTTTTTGTCCTGCGTATTTCAGCGATATTGAATAATTTTCCAAAATTCTCCACATTCCTACAATCGAGAGTGTGTACAGTTTGAGAACCGCCAGTATTATAGTGTAAAGTGTACCTACAGCTAATGGATGGTGGTACAGGGTCACAGGTTGAAGCTGTTTAAATTCACTTCACTTAAACAATACGGTGGCTTCGTTGAAAAGCGGAGAGCGATGACGCCAGAGCTTTTTTTTAAACACACTGTAGGGTCCTAAGTGATTTCGGCGGTCACATTAAATAATGCGTTTGGTTAAAAAAAGCCTAGCCAAATAAATATTATTACATTTTTTTCTTATATTGTTGACTGAGGATGCCTAATGTATTTACGAGTTAAATTTTTAGTTACCGTACAAAAAAATGTAATATATTTAAACGTTTTAAAAGCAAACTTTTATTTAATATGTATTACATTATTTTTAGTATTACATTGAAAGACGGTCTACAGAACTAACTTTATTACCAAAACTTAAATCAGTGTAGAAAAAATTTGCTAATATGACCAACTACTTTGAACATTAGACTATTATCGAAGCCAAAGTATTTTAATTTACCATAGACTTTTTCTTAAAAACAATTTAATTGGATTTAAAAGCTTTTGCATTATGGTTTGAACTTCAGTTTTTTCCTGAATTTCAGTAAAATAAAACTTTTCCATATGACATTATGTGCTAATTATAAATAGTTTTAATTACATATATATATCAAATTCTTGCTGTTATCATTGTTATATTCAACGGTGTCTGTTAAATTTTAAACTAGAGTCTTGGCCAACTGTAAAATTTTAAGGTAATGAAAAACAAATTTCATTTCAATACGTTCAAGTAATTATTATACATGAAGATATCTAAGCTAATTTCTCAAAACCGTATCATGGTAGACTAAAAAAACAGCAGATAATATTTTTTAAGCTATCTCATTAACTGAAAACATAGTTTGTTTTTTTAATCACGCATTGTGTATATTTGATAAACTAATCCGGTAAAAACGAGATATTTTGGATGCCTCATGAAAGTTTAGCTCTATTTCTCTTTTCTTCCATCTGACGAGATTCTGGTGGCCTACAAGACCAGCGACTCATTATTATCCTTAGATTATATTCGGCAGAATCAAAGGATTCTGAAATAACCAAAGGAGTAATGTGATAACTGACATAATTTTGAAGACGCAGCTATATGGTTCAAAATAATATTGGGCACCAAGAAAGAATAATATGTTACAATATATTTCACATCATTTGAATGTTACTTAATTTAAAATAAAATGTTCAGTGATATTTAGATTTTTATTATAAAATTAACGAATATAATTGTGGACAAAATATTCGATATTTTTTTTTTTAAATCTGCCTATATACACGTAAAGTTAAGTTAAGTTGGATTAAATCAACCCCCTATAATAATTATTGCATATAAAGAATATGTCAGTCAATTGTTTATTTAGTTTTTAGAATTTTAGTTCATGCGGACTATTTACATGACTGTGCAACTTATATATTATTCAGCTATTGTAATTTTTACAAGGTAAAAGATTTGAAGATTACTCAACTAAAATTTTGAAAATAACATGTAATATTTAATATTGTAGTTTTAGCTTTGAATCACAAAAAGAATATATTTAACCCTTTCAAAACGAATCACCATAAATTTCCTAAAGCAAAAATCCATTCGGAAAGTTTATAAAACTCAATATGACGGCCGTTCATGGAAGAGCAAAGTGTCCGCGAGTGAAGGCAGCAGAAGAATAAGGACTGAAAGTGAGTTCGGAAAGAAAACAAGAATGTTATTTGTCGCTTGGAGCGGCGCAGAGAGTAGGCACTCAAGCTTCAAATCTTTATTTGAAAGTGAGGTTGTTTTAAAGCTACCCTTCCCTTTGTGATGGGCCGTGAGTGCGTCTAAATAAGGGACGGATTTAAGTTTTACAGCTCAACCTTAGTTAACTTCAAGTTTACGTCAATCATCCCATATGTATCGATTTTAAACACTTTTTAAAATCCTCGGAACGCTTACGAGAAAATTATTCTAATTAATTCAATAAAGATCATTCGTAGTAATTATCTAGGCTCTCCTCGTGAGAACTAAAGTTTTGTGCATTAAAACAATTTACATCTTCGTTATAAGTTCACGTAATTATCTTACGTTTAAATTATATTTAATGGGAGTGGATATGTAGAATATTATAAAAAAATCGTTACTCTTTTTAAACTTCTAATATGTGACGTATTACGTAAAAATTAAACGTTTTTATCATATCATTGATAATAAACTTAAAAATAAATCCCTTTATAACATGGTATAATGAATAAAACGGTTTTTATGAATCATAAATATCTTATTAAAGATTAGAATACAAAACTCGATTAAAACTGCATAACATATTTTAAGCCACATCCGTTTCGAAAGTGGATTTGCAATAAAAATGTCCACTCCAGATAAAGTGTATGGATATCCATAATCTGAAGACTTATTTCAATAGATTTTTATAAGAATTGGTTTTCAGCCACTAACACAATTCATTGGGCACCCAGTATTGCATATTTTTTATTGCTTATATATATTTATATATTAAATCAGCAGCTGTGCGATTCGAATCCACAATCTCCGGCTCAAAAGTGCGTACGCCAACCCCATAGCTACCAAGAAGACATTATTTTATTGCATCTTAATATTAACTCAATTAGTATAAACTAATATTAACTCTTATTAATAACAGAAGTTTAGATCGTTTTTTGGAACTAAAATTCATTTTGAGGAGATAAATAAACGGACCTTGCAGCCATTCGTTATCAAAAGAGACTATGAAGATGTACAACATGTATAATAATTTACATTGATTTAAAAAAAATACTTTTTACTGACTATTCTTCCATTTGAACCCTCTAACTAATTTTCTTAGTTTGATTAATAAATGTTATAATATTAATTATAGCTTGTGCGTAAGTCCGGCTCTGTTCTCTCCTTATCCCATGAACTTCCAAAAAGCTTCTTCTTTCTTAAAAGGGTAATGCAAAGTTTGACGCGCTGCATTATACATGTGCATTAGAGGAGGCAAGTGGTATTTTCGTCAAAGATTTTATCATACGGATGCCGTATGAATGAATGATGTTAGACGGCCGGAATCATGTACGAATACATAATATTATGTAAGAAGCTTTCAAGAGCTTTTTCCAAAGCTACATTAAAATCTCTTTTTGCTTTCTCCGAAATCAGTATCTGCTCAAAAATCATTATTTAATATGGAGAGTGAAGTGCAAATAATTTAACTCAATGCAAACATATATTTTCTTGTATCTCTAACAGTGTCAAAAAACTAAACCAATGCCAAGTATGACCATTATATTTTAATATTTGATGTTTATCCTACACAAAACAAGTGATTTTCTATCAATACTCCTAACCAATACTTACTAGACATAAATTTATGACATGTGTTTCGTCTACATAAAAAAGTTTTTCAAACACATACACCATTTGGAATTATTTGCTGAGTAAATTTAAAACTTGTTGCGAGTAATTTTGCAGTTGACATGTATCTTTATCCAATACTACTTAAAATTGTTGGTCAACGTTCTTTGCCTTTCATATTAAAACAATTACTTTAAAAACGTTTGAACCAGCGCTCACACGTACTCAAAGATGGAGCATGTTAACCGCAAGCTTTACAAAGAACAAGATAGCTTTCAGCAACACTTTTCTTCAAAATAAAGTAATAAATTAAAACTTCCCGCAAACGCTCTTTTTGGCACGAATTTCGATATTCTTAAGCGTAAAAATATCTATGATGTCAACATTTTTAGAAAATTTTACATATGAAGATGTGAAGCTTATTTTCAAGACAAAAAAAACATATCGCTGTGCTTATTCAGTACTGTAACAACTCAAATTTTCAAAAGTATTATGTTAAAAAGCTGTATTTTTTATTTGTGTCATGACAATCCAAACGAAAACAGACAATGTCATACGATTTTAGTTATTTATTTGATATAAATATATTTTATTTAGATATGCTACTGTATTGTATGGCTGATATAAAGAATCAAAAATAAAAATAAGCCAATATTATTGCAAGCTAGCACGACAATATGTGTAACACCATCCGGAAGAAATCTATATTAATAACTAGTACATCTATTAATGTATTGGAATTTTAAGGATAGAAAATCACAAAAGGTTTTTTAATATTTCTTTCTTATAATTAAATAGGGTTCGTGAAAATCTAAAATATTGTTCTTCAAAAGCTTTTTGGATTCATTCATCTGAAAGTTTTATTACAGAGTATGTGATATCGTTTACTTTATGGCTCGCGTATATACCCTCAATCATTTTCGTCTTTACACAAACGCCGAGGCTTTTCATAAAAATCCAGTCGCGGAAGCTTCCACAGAGCGTCCGCAGCTCGTTCTGACACGGGATTTTCCCTAATATCCTTATGTAAATCCACCTCAAGACGACGCTGAAACAAAACGTGAATATTTCTAGCGGGCTTTCTTGCTCGGCGCGTGACTACACTCTCTTATTCTCAAATGTATTAAGCGTAGTGTTTTGCTATGTTACTCGTAAGTCATGGAGATATGGAGAAATTCTCTAGTAAAAAATATACAGGAAATATACATACTATCTATAACGGATCAATAGACATATTAAATTCTATTTTTTTACTCCACAACTTCTAAGTGTGCTCACTATCCACCTGGTCCATCATTATACCTGGTCATAACTGGGAATATCTCAAAACACTGATATCAAGATGCAATCGACTTCATTAGATAAGAATGTCTTTGTAGTTGGTGTTAAATACCAACAATGAAGTACACAAGTACAAAATAATTATTCGTTATTCCAGGACTATCAGTATATCATAACCAACATACTTATAACAAAACTAATTGACCTATAGTTTTAAAGTTTTATATATTTCAAAAATTATTGTCTTACGAATTTCATTAAAATGCACGTCACTCCACTTAAGCCGTTGTGCAGAGCCACCAATACAAAAATGGACGAATAACTAATACGAATATTTTGAAACAAGTCTTTTAATCAATCGAAATTACAATAGTATGTTACATACAATTACTAACCAATATTTGGAATACGTGTTACCATCATACGTGAATAACTACTATTATATAACTATATTATATAACTACTACTATTAACTACTATAATAAATACTAACCTAACCTAACCTATGAACTCGTAAGTTTTGATAAAATATTACAGAGCTTTTTTAAAGTAACTAGTTCCATACTGAGGGAAATAAATGTAAAATTTAAATGTAAAGAAATAACTGAAATATTATAAAACCTTTGATTCTAGGACTTCTTCAATAATTTTGGTTGTAATATTTTCCACAACAATAAACATCATTTTAACTGGTGACAGGAAATCTTCGTTTGTCACGTCTGCTGCATGTCTTCATAAACTTGAGAATTGGCCTATCTGTAATATGTGTTATATTCTTGTTCATTCAGAAGTATACTAATGTATGCTGAAGTCATTTCATTCATAACACAAATATCTCACTAAAGAAAACAAATTATTTAACATAATCACCGTATTTTGGCCAACCTCCCAAAAAACACTTAGGTAAATCGGTTTACTTTATGTTCAAAATTTACATTTTCATAATACACGTACTTAATGAAGCAGGAACAAAATATTTTCATACAGGATCATTTGTCCGGAACCATATGTTTCAATGTATTGTCAATACATGTATGGTAATACTAAAAATATAACAATATTGAAAAACGCAATTACCCTCAAATAATTACCACACATTTAAAAAACACCCAGGTATTGGGTTAGGTTAGGTCAATTTAATTAATTGACAAGTTAAACGAAAGATGTTAATTTTGTTTTTTTTATATATGCCATTTTTTTTGGTTGTCGGTTACTTTTTACCTAGTAAATTTCCGGAGAGCAATTATTTTAAATTCATCTCTCAGACAGATCTCATTTGGAAATTATAATTGAAACAAAACTTAGAAAGTACTTAATTACTTCTATTTAAACAGCTGAATGAGTTTTGTTCATTATTTTTTATTTATATTTAAAGTTGATTTATTATACTCATAAGCGTATACAGTATATTTATTATTATTATGCTCAAATAATATGTCCACCCAAAATATCAAAAATATTATATTATAGGAGTACATCAATTCTGATTGGCTACAGAAATATTTAAAAACTCTTCAATCAAATGACCTAACATGAGTAAGCCTAACGTAAAAATGCATATTATTTTTTATCTTTTGAGGGTTATCAATTCTTTATTTAATTTTTGAAAAATTGAAACAATCAGTTATGTTAGTTAGCACATGATTCATGAATATGTTAACTTCACTTCAATTCGCAAACTTAAGATTAAGCTTTTAAAATAAAACAGATTACGGCTTACTAATGTAGAAGTATACGTTAAAAAAGCTCACATTCCTTCCATAAAAAGTTTTTTATATCAAAACTTTGCCAGTTAGATTCGAAGAACAAAACTGCTTTTTCTGCAAAACACTATCATATAATAATATGAAGTTTTCATAAAGTCACACCAAAATACTTGACGTGACAACGTAAGACGGCGAATGGGTAGATGGGGAGAAGTGGGACGCGATGGGGGATGGGTCGACTGGTGCGCGGAGTGGATGGAAGGGGTTGGCTAAGCCAAATGGATTCCATTCCCCCAACTGCCCCTAGACGTTCGGGAGTGGGCCGCATCCAGAGAAGTGATTTCTTTAATGCTTTACTCAGGAGAGATTTTTTTTGAAAAGCATTATTTTAATATTGTTTGAAAGGTTTTATTTAAGCCAGAGACGAAATGTATTTAATTAGAATTTTGAATAGTAAGAAAGCTTTTACACTAAATAATACAGAAAAGATAAATTACACGCTTTTTTAACCTTACTTTCTACAAAATACATTATTAATTTCACATTCACTTTGCATAAAGGTAGAACATGTACACAATTCTACAAACTTGATTTTTTATGCTATTTCCGTAATTTTACACTTATCTTCACAGTTTTGACTTAATCATAAGAAAATGTTGTCACCCAATTATTAAATCCGCTGATTTTACCATTCTTCATCATTGATTTTTTAAATCCTTATCAACTGTAAGATTTCAATTTGATCTCATTTAATCAAATCAAATAATGTTCTACTGACAATATATATGTTTCAGTAATCTTATTCACTGTCAGTATTTAAGTAGATGTTAAAATTAAATGTGTTCTATTATATAGTATTATAATATTTTCACTCACTTTCTTTATCAGCAGATCCAATATCGTCTGCTTATCACTTAACGAATATTGATTTGATTACTATGCATTATTTGGAAACTCAAGCAAAAATGATGACATGTATAATTGTTCTAAAAATCGTATATTTTGTTTTAATATTTATTTTGTTAACAATTATTCCTCAATGGCATCACAAATAGCGTTGTATTGCTCTTTGGCATTCGGATTAGTAATATTAAAATACAAACACATATAATACATACCCGGTTATGAGAATTACTATTATAAAAATTTCACCCATTAAAAATGATACATTCAGTTTGTATTCATACTCTTATCTTATCTGGATATTTTAATGCACGTAAGAGGGTATGAGTGGTTTTTTTAATCTGTTTTTAGAAATGATACGTCCATGCGCCTTGTCGCATTAATTTCGAAGAAATTCTTTTAATTTTAAATAAAATGCAAAAATTTATTTTCACATAATTACTAGATAGATATGTTAATGACAAGTGAAAATCACTAGAAACATATCATTTATTTTTAGGCTAGAAAAAAATACATAAACATTTCGAAAAAAAGGTTGATTTCATTATTGAACAAAATTTTCTTACACTCTTTCGATAATTATTATGTTTTGTAAAGAAACGAACGAATAATTATATTGGCATTCATAGAAATACATAAGATCCCACATAAATCAGTCCCATGTGTTCAAATTTGTTCTCAAGTGTTCATTTGATTCCAAAATGGGAGCTCCCATATGTGTCAATGGTACACACATTCTTACCAATTTCGAATAACTTTTCAGTTTATTTTGTTCATTGTTTGGTAATAAAAGAGCATTTTTTACAATTCCGCACATCCAATACGATTGATTTTATGATACTAGTTGAATTGATACCAGTGAAAGATTGTCGTTCTTAAAAACTGTGTGCATATTAACTCACTAATGAAAGGCTTAGTACAATAAAATAAGAAAAATTGTATATACGTCCAAATTCAGCCCTGAGTCAGGCAGGAGGACCAGAAAGGGGATATTGAATAAGATTGCTTCTAACTCGGAAATGGATCACGTAGCGGATGAGATGTCGCAGTGTTTTAGGGCATTGGCGCTGGAGGGGGTTGGGGGGTGGACGGGGGTCAAAAGATATGGGGAGGGCACAGGAGAGGCCGCAAAAACTGACTTGTCGTTTTCAGAGAGCCTAATGGAAAATGTGTATCGCTCATATCACTGGCACTCTACCAGGCGATTGTTTGGGAGGAAGTTGCTCGGGAGAAAGGCCGAAAGCCAACTCGCCCGGCGTCATCTCACTGATCTGCCTCTGAAAGATTTCGTAATGGAGTGGACGACTTGTTATATTCGAATTTATTATATCACATTGTAGGAGCTTCTTTTTGTCAGTATATTACCTAAACATTACGAACAAAGAAACCACTATGCCGTAAAAATTATTGTAATTTTATTTTATTTATAATAATTTATTTTATTTTATTGTACATGTTGTAAACATCACAAATTGATTAATTTAAAGTATTTACATAACACAAACATAGTATATATCATCGTCAGCGGCAAAACTCATACCATGTGTTAAAAATCTA
>JAGVSQ010007123.1:0-15630 GCA_022683975.1 Rhyacophila evoluta
AATTTAAAATCAATTTCCATCAAGCACCATCAGTCAAAAATATTAATTATACAAACTAACTTTGTAAAATCTTTGATGCATCATGTTTTGATACGATCCATGTATATGTATCTGTATATTTTATATTATATTCAATAAATATAATGAAATATATATTTTTATTAGTGCCTAATTCTCCTGAATATTGTAGCTATGTATAGTTTCACCAAATAATTCTTATCTATAAGCTATAGTTTGAATGATTATTACCTAAAAAAAATTCATCGCAAAAGTGATGAAAAATAATTAAAAAATTGAAATTATAAATAGTTTTAATCTTAAAAAATAATTTTAATGCAGATTCATCGGTAACCTATTAATTTTTGGATAAATACTGCCTTCTGATGTGTCTTCATCTGATGTTCATCACTTTATAAATATATCAAAGAAAATATGACAAATAACTTCAAGAACATGTTTTTTTATTTAATAATAATTAAAGAAATCAAAACGTAACACATAATGATATAATAAGCTATTAGTCGTATACGTACGGCGCTTTTGAAATAATGAAGGCTTATTTTGTTTTTACCTTGAAAGGTTATCAAATCAATAAAACAATGCTACTGAATAAAAAGTTTTTTCTTCTAAAATAATTCACTTGTTATAACCACTTAACTGATAATGGCTTCGCTGCAAAAAGTATGAGACGAATACTCATAAAGGAAAATCTTCGACCTAAAATTGATAAGCGAAGCGTAGAATTTTCCAGTTTGGTGGATGGATGACATCAAGAGGATCAATGCAAGGCAGAGAGACTTCATAAGAATTATTAAAAGAGAAATTAAATTTAACAGTGAGTATAAAATGTGAAAAAAAAAATATTAATTTGATAGTCTCGGTTAAAATAAAGAAAAGATTTAAAAAAAAAATTAATCTTATTTCACTCTTATTGTAGTGGAATAAATTTAAAAAATAATATCTCCCGATTTATTAGTAAATTTTATAATACTCTGGTCGTTTGAACTATTATTTAAAATACACAAACTGACGTAAAAAATTAAGATGCTGCCAAAACTGTCACGTACATTAATTGAATAATATTATTTGGTGAAAGTTTGAAAATTAATGACAGTTTTGTAGTGAAGTGATTTAAAAAATATTAATTTCGCTAAAATTTAATCTGAAAACAAATATGGCAGAAGCCTATCTAAATATTTGAAATATTCATCTTTATAAAGGTTTTTAAAAATATTTGTTGACTTTGGTCAATGCATTACAATGAAATGTAACCTTTTTAACAATTTTGAAAATAGTCTTATTGAAAATTCAGTTATTTATATGGCTTCATATTATTGCGAAAAAAGTATAATGTTTTATTGTTCATATTCATCATATTTTATATTTATCATATTCCGTTGTAAAAAAGAAGCATCTGAATAGGCCCACAGTGTTAAGCCTTTTCTTATGTTGAAACATTTATTTTTCACCAGAATTTTTTTAAGGCTATTAAGCAATTGGGCATCCAAAATAATTTTTTTAAATTTTCGTGGAGCTATGAGATTGAAACCAGTACATTCGGTACTGAAGCACACTACATTTTTACCTGGCTACTGAAAAATATTATTAAGACTTGTGTTTTTTCGATAATTATTATATTTGAAAAAAAACTAAAGATTATTTACATAGATGTTTAAAAAAACACATAAATTATCACATAAACCAGTCATATGGGCTCAAATTTTGATCTTAAGTACTCCTTTGATTCCGAAATAGGAGCGACCATTTATGTGGTAATGCTATAGACATTCATAACAATTTGTAATTTTTTTTTAGTTTATTTTGTTAATACAAATCGGCACACCCAAGTTGTTTGATTTTATGATATTAGTTGATTTGATAGCAGTGAAAAATTTTAGTGTTTAAAACGTGTGTGCATTGCTAATGAAAGTGTTAAATTTCGAAAAGTAAACACATTTTAAATACGGATTCTATGTTGCAGTTACTAAATAAACACCAAATCGACTAAAAATTTACAAAGTTTGATAAGAAAACTCAACACTCGGTTTGATATTGTTCATATATATTCATCAAAATGTATCACAGAACGAACGTCACCATTAATCCTAAGCGCTATGAAAGAGGACTAACTGAAGATAGGTTAGGTTAGGTTTAAAGCTGAGAGATAAATGGTTCTTAATGAACAACTCATCACGTTCAGTCTTCGTTAAGTAATCATTTTGATTTATTACATACATTATTTCCGTCTCTCTTAGTATCTCCTAGTAGTAACTGGATCATTCATAATATTACAGAATGTATTATGTACAGTTCATTTCAATCTTTCATGTACAGTATCTTATTTATTAGTATTATCATTAATATATATACTCTTTGTTTGTGTAAGTATGCCTGCTTGTCCAAATTAATTATTACGATTAGCCGAATGGTCCATCTATTCACAAATAATGAAAACGTACATATAATAGTGTATACCGAAATTTCTTTGTTCAATAGTTTTATTTATATAATTATTTTTAAGCATGCCACAAAATATTTATTTGGGGTGTGAAATTTATAATTTTATTATTTAGATTGTAATTTATAACATACGTATTGCTTGACAGTAATAATTTAAGCCGCTAAACACTATTTATTCGGAAGCGTAGTTGATAGTGTGTGCGCCTTGAAATTCGGGGAATACGTGTTCGATTCTCCATCTGTCGGATTTAAAAAAATCTAAAAATGCAAGACTGGATGCCCATTGTGTTGATCAATTGCCTGAAAAAAAAATTCTAGTGGAAAATTATCTGTCAAGACGTCTTCACACTTCGGAGATCCGTATAATCCACTTTTGGAGTGGCTATCTTCACACTGTGTAGATCTATATGCTCCACTTTGGGAGTGGACATCTTCACACTGTGAGATCCATATTCTCAACTTTGCCTAAACATGGTATAAAAAAATTCTATGTATAGAATGTATTCGGCGGAATTGCAGGATGCAGGTATAACCTAGGAGGGCGCAAGATCACTAGCAAGCGACAACGATTCTTAGAGGTGGCATGTGGTATCCATATGCTCCACTTAGAGAACGGATATGAAAGAAAAACTATCAAACAAAATTATTAGTTTTACAGTTTTTCACTACTGTTGCAAAATGACGTAGAGACTGTATAATAGAGTAAAGTAGGTATTATAACTTATATTATGATATTGTATTATCATGAATATTTTTATAATTCATACATATCATCGTATTACTGGCAAAAGACGTTAAAATAAAAAGTGAGTTTTGAGATAATCGAGTTTTAATGTTTGAGTCTCTCTGTTAAAAGACATAAAACCTTTACCCTGAAGTAATATTTGTTTTCGTACTTTTTTGATCCCCAGCAACTGGATGAATATGAAGATTTTGTCGTAAAATGTATTTAACAGAGAGACTCAAACATTAAAACTCGATTATCTCAAAACTCAATATTTTACTTTAACGTCTTTTGTCAGTAATACGACGATGTATTATGTATTAAGTATTGGAATGGACTGTACGGTTATATGCTGCACTAACGCACAACAGTAACTTATACACTGAGAAGTACTCGGGCCTTTTGACATTGTTGACGGAATTACATTTTATTTTTTTGCGTTGTCCACATTTTTCTTTCAGGGTCGCAAGTCAAAACCCCGACTCCACCGAAACAAGAACATTATCCGCTAATGCGACATCACACAGCGGCTGGGTTATTTGTTTTTTACTTATGATTTATTTCCTTCAGCATGTTTTGCGACGAGCCTTACTCAATGAAACTCTCCGACAATAGCTGAGTAAAAGCGAAATGATTAAAATGGCTGAACAATCTCGTTACAAGTTTTCGCAATACAATACAAGTTGGGACTTCATTTACTTCCGCGGTTTTTTATTCACAATTTTCATTAAATATTTTTTTATATAAATGAAACACTGTCTTGTTGATACTTAGATTATACTCGTATATATAAGTGTCTCGCAAAAACATCGCGTAATCTACAATATAACTCAGTCATAGTTAGTCATAAACCAAATGTTCTTTAAAAACTAATTAAGGATGTTATTTAAAATTTTATAATTTTGCAATATATACGTAAATAAATAGTAAATAGCTGTCTGATAGCCGAATGGTAAGCGTACGTACTTTGAAGTTGAAGATTTTTGTCTTATAAAAAAAAGGTTCGGAATTGGATGTCCATAGAGTGAAAAATAAACTAACAATCAAATCTCGAGAAAAAATTTAGTCTTAAAATAACGGAAATTCATATAATGTACTCTATATCTGGAGTGGTCATCTTCGTGTTGTTCAAGATCAAGCTCCCATGACAACTGGGCATAAAAAATCTGCGCACACATTGAATTACTCGCATTCATACAGAAATAATAAGATATTTTATGTTTTTTTTTTTCATCATGTTTACTCCCAACATGGAGTATATGGATCTACACAGTGTGGAAATACCCACTGAGGAACAGGATTATATGCTTATTTTTCACAAGCATTGTTTGTCAGACAATTACTTAACCCGATGGGCATCCAGTCCTGCATTTTTGGAATCTTAAAATCCGTCAGATGGGAAATCGAGCCCTCATTTCCCGGATCGCTAGGCGCGCTCGCTACCAACTATGCCACCGAGGAGACTTTTATACTTAATTTACGTAGTTTAAGTATGGGTATTATTCATATTTTATTTTAAATAAAACATTGTCACTATCGAATTATCAGATTTTAGATATTTTAATTGAGCTATTTGGTTCCCAGATTCTGAAGATATAATTACCTTGGTGACATCTTGCATTGAACATGTAGAATTACGCAGTGCTCATTAGGCGGGATCAGCATTACTTAATAAAATGGGTATAAAGCGAGTGTTTCTTCTGGCAAAATTTTCTGTGTCAGGTAACTATATTGTACAAAATATATTATTGGCATTCATGAAAATTAATGTCTAAGCTTGTGTAATAGTTATTGATTTTATAAGATTTATTCTAAATATATATCTTGTTCAATGAACACGAATAGTTTCAGGGTTCTCAAGATCAAAAAATGTAGAGTGGTTTTACGTATCATACAATTATGTCAATAAACTGTTTCTATATTTATATATACATGCTTTATAGCAGTGATTCTTAAAGTAGGGGTCGCAAAAATTATTTGGGGGCTGCAGAAAAATTGATGACGGATCAAAGATGTACCAAAAATTAGCTTAAATTCGGTTAGCTAGTTTTTATTTATGCTAAATAAATCTGCTTTTAATCAAAACTATGAGTATTTCAATGCTAAAAGTTTTTTTTAAATAATTTTGGTTGTATACAATAGGTCTGAACCTATCATACTAGCTTGTTAATATGTTAATATACCTGACACAGATAGCTGTTATTTTATTCCAATATACGGAAAGCAACGTTCAAAAAAATTGCCGGAATAATTGTTAATATCTTCCGTCTGAACGAATTTAGATAAATTTTGTTATATACATTTGTAGACTTCGACTAGGATCTATATAACTATATAGGTAATCTCTGTTTTCTTTTTCAAATTCTCTCATTAATTTTACTTTTATTTGCATTGTTTTTTATATTTTTTACAAATCAAATATATAGGCTTTTGTTATGTTTTTATGTCATGTTTTGAATGTTTTAAGCTTATTATTTGCTATATTTTAATAGATGAAACGAAAAAATTAAATGAAATTGTGGAAAATATAAATATTCTTTTATGTATAGATAAATAATGTAGTATTTTTGTAATTTATAGATAGAAGAACCCATAAACGTCAATGCTGTGAGTAATTTTCCATAGATATCTGTGTTGTATCGTGTTATACTGTTGTTATTTTTGTACGTCAATATCAGTGTAGTATTCAATCAATCATGGTTGTGAGAATGCGTTAGCCAGACCATGTGCACCGAATTTCTGAACAAAAAACAAAGCAAAAAGTGACATCTGTTAATCTATTAAACCCCTGGAGAAACAGACCATAGATTTACTGGACAATGTTCCTTATCCATTAATAATATGCTAAGAAAACCAATTAAAAAACTAAAATACTATACACAAATTAATTGGTGTCATATCAATCGTAAGTGGACAAAATCATGCTGAAGATTATTTATTATCTATATAAACAAAAATGTAAAATTAGTTTGTTCAAAATTTTAAATCTCCAAAAGTTCTTCACCGATTACTTTAAAATTTTGGCACATTATTGCATTAAATACGCGCGTGTTTTTATACTTACTATTATAAAGATATTATCTGCTTTTTTTGAAAAACAGCGCTATTATTTTTAACCAGACTGAGCCACAGCAACGCGTGGCTGGACACAACTAGTAATTTATTAAAATATTGTCTCCACGATATCAAAAGTCCCCAATGTGCTGGATTTTTAAACAATCTGAAAATGAAGAACTGGAAGCTTATCGAATTAAACAATTGTTTTGACAATCAATTTTCGTAAAAAATAATATATCAAGACATATCTTCACATTGCGGAGGTCTATATACTCCAGTTAAGAAACGTGCACATGCTACACTTTTAGAGCGGAAATAGTATAAAAAATATTATAATGAAATGACTTCTAGAAACTATCAATACAGTTATATCGACGGTAGAAAGGAAAATGAACGTCACATAAAACTAATTTTACAGGAGGCACAAAAAACGTTTATTTGATGATTTTGAGCCAAAGTCCAAAATTAGTATTTAATCTACTCAATATATTATTAATTGAAAAAGTTATTTAAGAAAACTAATAAAATTGACTAGGTGGAAGCCGTTTTTCCTAGGCGCGAATTTCACAAGCTATTGTTTTTCATACATAAAAGCTTCAGGCGCTAATTCACCATTATCAATCAGCCTACATCATTTTGATGGAACTTTTATTAAGTTATGTACATTCAGATTATCGAATACAAGCTATTTTGAAAAATTAAGGGTTACGTCCTTTTTGTTTTCTACAGTCGATATTTAATACACGTTTCATGCAATTAATGATTAAAAAAATCATTGATTGTATTTAACAAGTAAAAATACCATATGATCAATAAGTTATATATAAAATTCCGGCAGCCGAAAGCTCCAGCTCCACATGTTGCAGCTTGAATTTGTATAGCTGTTAGATATTTAAATTCCAAAGACGCAAAAATGGATATCTAATGGGTCGAACGATTGACTGAAAATCAATTCTTTCTTAAAAATATGTAGCAAATAAATATAAGTCATGAAAGAAATACCGGAAATATTGTGAAACGAACATAATATTATGATGTGCCGAGATGAATATTGCTGGTAGACTATAGTGTGTGGAATCGAATAAGACCTTACAGTTATCTGCAATATCAGTCCGTACAATGATGAACACGATATAGAACTAGAAGATTTTTATAGGAATTCATTACATTTATTACATAAATGAAATTATGTTTGTACGAAGTGCAATATATAAAGATTTATATTGTTGACCACTTGCTAAAATTCAAAATGGCACGTTTGGCAAACTGAGACATTCGCTATTGTGTACAGCATTAAAATGATTATATCGAAATCTGAATGTAAATATTCAATATTATATCATATTATACTATTGGTTTAAATACATCACGAAAAGGTATTCATTTGCGTCAATATGATAAAGAGATATTAGAGTTAATTTTGCATACCGTTAGGGATATTTTAAATTAATAGTTACAGTAATAAAAACAGTACAATAATCGTTGTTTTGTATTGGGTTAAATACAAATTTATGATAGTGGATTTTCATTTTTTTTTTCATTTTTATGTAAAGTGCATTGTGGCATTTTCCATCTGTTTTTTTTTTAATGCTCTTCACTATTTAAAACTGAGATGTACTATGTATTAAGCAAATATTATTTCGACTTATTCTCGGTATAAAATATAATTCTGTTATTTGGGTTAGTGTTGATAGACGTGTTGCTAATAATTATAAAGACATGGAAGACTAATCTATAAATAATGTCAAAAGGGAATGCGGTTACAATTAGTGTTGTCCCCATATATTGATATAGGGAAGAGCTTCTCAAGTCGGTTCGACCATTTTTCGGACCGGTTGGCGATTGCGACTTGGTTTCTACGAAGGATAATTGCAAAATCTTACGGCTACAAGGCTAGATATGACCAGGGTATAATAAGTTAGAATAGGAATCACGCACACTCTAGTGCACGCCAACCAAGGTGTTAGAAAGCTGCTCCTGAGACACTTATGGTACTTATAAAGAGTGCCTTACGTTTGTTACGCCACGATATACGTCCGAATAACGGGTGTCGAGACGTGGCGGGTGGTGGAGGGGAAAACAAGTGTAAGCTTTTTATTATTATGTTAATATTTTAAAAGTAGTATTTTTAAAATTATGATATTCATTTTGGTTTCATTATAAAGATCATAAACCTACGCCAACGTGTTGAACATATAAATGTCATAAGTTTATGAAAGTTAAATCATTACAAAATAATATCGATGATTTGATGTCACGTTGAATTATATTAAATACACTTCGATATATCAAGAGATTTATAAAGAAATTTTTGAAATACAGCAACCAAATAATAGTGAACATATATAGCATTATTCTATTTTAAATTGAAATCTGTAAAAAGTGCAGTATTGGATAAGTAAATATCAAATATATTCTCTCAGCAAATTCAAAAAAACTTCTTATCTATGATTGCAGTTGGGACACGATGGTGACTGTAAATATACGACTATACTCATCTTTAGAATTTCAACAATCGAGTAATATAATATATTGTGGACCACTGTTTATTGGAATTCACTTACAAAGCTTTCTGTTTTTAAATCGATTCAATTTCTTCGAATCTTGGTTTAGTAACAGAATATATAAGCACAGAATAAGAAGATTAGCCTTGCTTTTTTTCCGAATCAAGTTAAGTATGTATAAGGTATGGGAAGTGTTTTGTGTTGGCATACTTATAATAAATAAAAATGGTCAAAAAGTATCGAAATGGGACAGTCATTATTGTATGTAGAAATTAAAGTATTAATTGGTTATATATTATAGCTAGTCGAGTATTGATTTGTGTAACAGATCATTTTCAACATTTTTTTTTCAACATATCACGAAGCATAATATGCTGCATATATAAGAAGGGAACCAGGCAACTGCACGCATGACAGCTGCGCACATGACAAGTGTTCACATGAGAAGTGCACACATAGACAACTGCACTGATGACAAGTGCTCAGATGACATCTGCGTACACATTGAAGTGCTCACAGAAATTAATATTAAGACATGTTGTACTTAATTTACGTAATTATTGTATAGGTAGATTTTAATTTTAATGATACATAGTCATGCAATTGTCATGGATCCGTTTAAGAATAATCGTACCGTATTCATTTTACTCTAGGTCACAAATGTGAAGATGACCGCTCCAAAAGCACAGAATATAGATTTCCCTAACGTGAAGAAATGTCTTGCACGATTATGTTTCACACGACTAGTTGTTGTATTGTGTACAATTGCTCAATCCAATGGACATCTGGTCCTGCGTTTTCAATTTTTTTTAAATCCAGCAGATATGAGAATCGAACACGCATTACCCCAGTACGAGGCGTGTACGTCAACCTCTTGGCTACCGGGGAGGTAGTTAAATTAAATGATTAAATTGTTTAATATAGATAAAGTTTTGATAAAGATTAATTATGTTTAAAAAACGCTCTCCTGAAAAGTTGTTTCTCGTGGAGTTACCTTCTTTTTTCGGCATAGTACCAAATTAATATATACATTATAAATTAGATGTATGGTTTTTATATAATATAAAATAACAAATTTTAAGTAACAATACGTGTACATTGTAAATCTTAATAGCAGTAAAAAATGTTTAAATTCAATTTCATATTGCTCACTGCTTTGAAAGCTTGAAGCACTCTGTATATACTTAAATCTTAGTAAAAAATATACGCTGTCTGTTATGTAAGTGAGATTTTTTATATATTTTTAAGATTAAACATTTTTAATTTTCACTGATGTAACCCCGTACAAAAATACATAGAAAAAACAATCGCCCTTAAAAATGCCTAAAATTGGCAACCGCGTTATCGTCAGTTGTTTACAACATTTTTGATCTTAGAGAGTTTTTTAAATGTCTAGACTACAGTATTTACGTGATCGAAGTAATCAATTTATTTAAAGAAATGGTTTATTTTAAACATCAATTTATTTTATGATGATGAGCATGATCGAGTGAGATTTCACGCAGGGTTATTGATGATTTAGAATCAAAGGTTTTGGGTTTGATTTTGTAGCTGTACATAATAGTTATATGTTCTGGGTGTCCTATGGGTTAAATAACAAGTATTCCTAAAAATACTCTGTCTATATTGATAGATTATTCCTGGAAATTCTTGCCCGAAAAATTGTAGTATTTTTTCAATTCAGGATTCCCAGAAATTTTTTGCTTGAACTGCTGGGAGAAACGGGAAAAGTTTACCCCGTATTCGGTCATTTCTTATATTACGCGCAATTTGTTTTTGCTCTTCTATTTCATAATATTTCTTGAGATTTCCCCGAATATAATTTAGATTCTTCTAAAACACAATATATCCGGGAAATTTACCGCTCGAATCTGATACATTTTACGATTTGGGTGTTTTTAAATGTATTCAATCACCCAAAGCTTATTCTCAGTAATGGATTTCGAATAAAAAAATCATTTTGCATCTACGAGAAATTCACTCGCTTATCAATCACAATCGCCGTATTTCAAGGACTTATTTCTCCATAACTAGTTGTTAGTCAGTTGTTCAACCCGTTGGCCATTTAGTCGTGAGTCTTAATTTTTGTAAATACTACAACTGTGGAATTTAGACCTGAATTAATTCGTAAGAAAGTACAAATTCACGAAGCACCAACGCCAAATTTTCGGGTAATTTCGTTATTAGAAAATCTTTTTAAAATATTTCTGAAAAATTTCAAGAAATTATAAACTTTATTCAGATCATGCATAAATAACTAAGACTTTTTCAAAACAGCTTAATATTAACATTATAGATATTTCAAATTGACAGCTTTTCAGGTTCTCTTAGAATATTAGCTTTCATAAAAGAGACTGCGGTTCACTTTAAGCCAATCACTTGTTTACTTAACATAAAACATTCAAAACAAAAGCTTCTGGTCATTTCAAAGAATTTTATACGCATAGCTTTTTGATGAATAAATATTCGATATTAAACCTGACAAAGCTTTTCAGTCAAAGAAAAAACTATTAAGAGGAAAAAAATGTCACCCACAAAACATAAATAATAAGAAGACAAATTTATTTTGAAAGCTTTATAATAAATACTATTATTATCATTTCAGGTAAGAGTTTTTGACAGATATTTTTTCGAAATTATTATAAAAGAAACTCTTAAATGTCAATATTAATAACATAATTTCGTCGTCAAAAAATAAAAATATTTTCAATTTATACCTTCACTAAGTTGGATGATATCTGATTCAAACTTCACTATTGATTGTGATGTTGTATCAAGTTACCACCAAATGTAAAACATGGTAAACTCCAAAATCTTGTTACTTAACTTGGCTTATCATTTTCTTTCTAATCATGTATTGGTTGTAAGCAAATCGATTTTTTTAAATACAAATTTGGTAAACATATTTTTGAAAATTTTACCGTGCAGTGTGAAGATTAATTATTTTGCTATTTGTTTTTGCGATTAATTTGATGAAAAAATTTTCAACGATATATTTGCAGAGCAGTTTAAAAACGACATTTTTTCGATAGATCTGTATGTAAAATAGTAGAATTATATATTTTACGGTGTAGGGCTAAGATCCGAATGCACGGAGTTGTCAGATTTTCTTCGCATGTTTTTAGATATATTTAAATAATTCTGAATGATCAAATTAATATTGGATATACATATAACATGGTGTAAAAAATAGTATTATAAATACATTTTTAACTAAAAATTCACTTTAAGCGATAAAAATCTTAAAACAGATTGCAGATCTAGTCTTGCAACCATGAATTAAAAAAAAACTGCAACCTGTATAAATTTATTTAATAAGTCACCACTGGGCTCAAATTTTGTTTGACTTATAATAGTATGCCATAGATATATTTTAAAAATGTATTTTATTAGTGAGTAAATTTAGCATGCACACACGTTTACACTAAATATTTAACTGCTATCAATTCAACTAACATCATAAAATTAAACGAATTGGGTGTGACGATTTGTAAAATATGCTCTTTTTTTTCCAAACAACCAACAAAATAAATTTAAAAACAATTACGAATTGGTCAGAATATGTATAACATTACCATATGTGGCCGCTCTCATGTCAGAATCAAAGGACCACTTAAGAACAAAATTTGAACCCATAGGACGGCTTATGTGACATTTTATGTGTTTCTGTGAAGAGCAATATACTATCGAAAAAGCACAAAGGAATGTTTTTATAGCCTTTTTCAGTATCCAAGTGAAAATGGAGTGTAATTCAGAACCGAATTTTGAATCCTCTATCATTGAAAAAGCGTAAGTGACTCATTTTTTTTTCTCATTCTTTTTCGTAATTTTTACGTATTTTTTTCTAGTCTAAAATTAAATGATACGATTCTAATGAATTTTACAAATAGTTAATAGATATATCTTGTATTTATAGTAAAATGAATAATAGCATTCTATTAAAAAATAAAACAATGGCATTAAAAACAAGGCGAGAAGGCGCACGGACGTACATGTACATCCATCTATTCAAAGGGTTAAGCGTTAAGGCATAGATCTTTTTGGTTTATCTATGCCTGCTTCAAATATGCAGAAAATTTATCTTTATTATGTTGAAGACTTACTTTGACAGACTTTTATTATTCCAAGATCAATTCTCAATCAATCGCTTAGCTAAACTTACTAAAGCATTCAATTCCGTAGTTTTTAATTCGAAAAACTTTATGCAGTCCAGTGATTTAAGCCCGCGAGTTCTGGCACTGAAGCTCGTTCCCAATTGGTCACCGAGTTGACAAACCATAAATATGTATCCAATAATAATAATACTCCTTGTTAAGGACTGGAAAGCTAAAGAGCGTCAAGTTTATTTATGCTTTATTGATTAAAGAGGAGGCATACGGTATAGTGCTATAACAGTTTTATCATCTTTTTTATTACGTTTTTATCATCTGTGCAGTAAAACTGTTTACCAAATATAGGCAATCAACCTTATTCCTATCACATCAATCATTATTATTATAGGAAATATTGTTATTCATACATATTGACTACAGTTGAACCTCTATTATCCGAACCTCGATTATCCGAATTTAAATATTACCCATGTAACCATTTTGATATAATGTTCGCTACAAAACTGAAGCATATGGATCTATATACTGTGAAGATATCCACTCTAAAAGTGGAGTATTTGGATGTTCATTTTTTGCGAGGATTGTTTGTCAGACAATTGTTCAACCGGATGGGCATTTAGGGATTTTTGATTCAATAAATCCAACAGATGAGGAATCGAAATCGCATTCCCCGGATTGATATGCCCGCACATTACCAACTACGCTAACGCGTGTAATACTAACATTAAAACATAAAATGCATATTATCGATACTACGAGATGTTTAGGGACGTCTTTCTTCTAGTATTACAATGGGAAATTTATTTATAGTGCTGTTGGAACAGGTTGAACTTATTAAATTAGTTTAATTGTGATGCAACAGATCATGAAAGCTAAAATTCTGACGGGAATATAAATTATTGAGGCAGTATTTGATTTAGTTCTAAAACAAATAAGACTAAATGGATATGATGTCAATTTGTCCTATCTATACCAATGTTTTACAATGTAATGAAGCAATACAAAGATGCTGGATAATAAATGTGACTCAATGCAACTTATATTTCTTAAAAGTCTACGTGATTACGCAGCTTCGAAAACGAACGAGCTATCTTTAAGCAAAAATCAATACATACTTGAAATTTAAATACTACACTAATCATGTTGTGTATGAACTCGTATATTGTAAACCTATAAGCAAAATCGACAAAAAAAAAAAATACACCACATGTGTGATTTCAATTTTTTTCTTGACTTCGGAATTTTCTGTTACCCGAATTATATCATTCTCCGTTTAGTCCGAATAATCGAGGTTCTACTGTAGTTATATAGAAACAACTTCTTATATACGTATAAGGACATATATGCATTCTTTCAGTCAGTAAGCGATGAGTCAATGTTGTAAATTTGTTATTTTTTTCTATAAAACATATTATTACTGTAATCATCTCTACATTTAATGTGATATAGAAAAATCTATGGTAGTCATAAAATGGAGAGATAAGAGAGAGAACGATGGATATTAGACGCCAGACAGGAATATTCGCTATAATTATCTTTAAATCTAGTTGACGGTCGAACTTTTTATGTACCGTTTCTGCTCCAAAGCATTTGTGGCATATTGATCTCCATAATGTGAAAATCTGTTAGGATATAATGAACTCATATACACAGGCCCGTTTCTAGGTACTATGTCGCCCAGGCAAAAGTTAAAAAATGCCGTCCTTTCCCATGTCTATTATTCTATCCATGTAATGTTTGAAATTAATTGATCTAATTAAAGTTATCTAAAGGTCTCTCCGGTAGCGTAGTTGGTCTCGTGCGCTTCTAGAAATCCGGAGAATGCGAGTTCCATTCCCCAGGTGTCGGATTTTAAAAATGTGGAACTGGATGGCTATTGGGTTGAGTATTTGTTTGAGTATCTCTCCGGTAGTCTAGGTCTTAGTGTGCGTCTCTAACAATCCGAGAAATGCAAATTTGATTTCTATATCTGTCTTAAAATCTAAAAATAGAGCACTGGATGCCCATTGGGTTGAGCAATTGTCTGACAAACAATTCTCGTGTAAAATAATCTGTCCAGACATCTTCACATTGCGGAGATTCATATACTCCACTTTCGAAGTGGGTATCTAAACACTGTGTAGATCCGTATGCTCTACTTTGGGAGCAAACTTAGTATAAAAAATTGACGTTTTTTTTCTTAGTTTGCTCAATTTTTTCGGCTCAATTTCAAATTAATATTTTTATGTCCCTATGCTACCACTGAAAAATTTTCTATCGAAAAAACTACCCTGTATATATATATATATATATAATACGACAATGGTTGTGGTTTGATTATTTTTAAAACCAATTATATTTTTGCGTTTTTTTGTTTTTGATTGTTTAATAAACTGCGTTCGCAATAAATATTATCGCACAAAATCAAATATTCATATTTCCACAAAGACCAACATAAATATTTATCTCTAAAGAATATTTTTAGGATAAAGCTATTATTCGCATATGACATAAACTCCAGGAATCATAAAAAGACGTCCTGCATCCAAATATGTTCGTTGATGTTTTTATGCAGATTCAGGACTTGAGCTCACATCCTCGTGTTTGGAGAATTCTAAAAATGCATTTGTATAGGTGAACTCATTACATACGATTGAAAAGTAATATTTGATCATCATGTTATATAAGTTAGGTTCGATTCAATAAAACTTATTTAACCGTTTTAAATAATAAGGCCACATGTAATATATATTCATTTACAGTATAGAGATAATCCTATAAGATAATATCCATT
>JAGVSQ010007124.1:0-15630 GCA_022683975.1 Rhyacophila evoluta
AGTCTTAAATTAGTAACTATCATTAGTGAAATTAATAACTATCATTAGTGATAGTGAATCCCTAATATAATGGAATTAACGAGCAAAAAAAAACCATTAATCTATTGGGTTCCTAATAAATTGAACAGATTCATTTATTTATTTATTTATAAACATATAATATAAATTGGCTTTTGAAAATATCTTCTATGTGAAATCAATGGTCGCACTGATAACATGCATCAGATGTCTGAAGTTAAATTATAACGATTGAATATAACTATTGAACGAAATCAAGTATAAGGAACGAATTATGAATTAATATGAACTTATTTCAATATATCAAAATATAAAACAGAAGATTTTGAACAAGTATTGTTTTTATAAAACTGCCATTGAGCATGCGAACCAGTAGAAAAAATCAATTCCAAAGATATTGAAAATAAAAATAAACATTGGAATTAGTTCTTTTGTAAATAATTCCTCAAATAATTATCATCATCCTCAGAAGCTCTCGTTGATAGCCAAGAGATGACCGTCCATGTCATGCAACCCCGAAATGCGAGCTAGATTTTCCCATGTGTAGGATTTGAAAAATATATAAACGCAGGACCGTATGCCCATTGCGTTGAGCAATTTTTCGACAGTCAATTTTTGTAAAAAAAAAATCTCTTAGTACTACGGAGATTTATTTTGCAGCGAACGTGGTAAAAAAAGGTCGCTGTACAAAATTCTCGCTGCAACTTTAATGAGCTCAAAAATCAAAAATTCGATTTGATTCAGTAGAATGCTTCAAAAACAGAATTTTGAGCAGCCAATTTTCAGAAAAACGAATAAGAAAATGATCTTATATTTTCAGGATTATTTTTAGTAGTCAGACTTTTTATGAAAACACCTTTCATGCAAACATAAACCGCCTACTTGAAGTTCACTCAAAATTTGAGTGAACATAAAAAGTCTCGACAGTTAAGTATTCCACTTCTCCATAATTTGAAAAAATTCCGCCACTTTTGGATGATTTTTGAAAATAAACTTGACTCAAAGGAAAGAATTTTGTCTAGAGCCATTTTTTGTTCTTCAAGATTTCTTTGCGACGCTCCTGACATACTCGTTAAAAAAAGATTTTCTAAATTCCGAAATCTACATTACAAAATAATCATACATAAGAAAAACTTAAATGTAATTTACATATACTTAACGATTTAAAGTATTATTGTATAAATTTTGTAAGACCATGGCAACCTAAAGTAATCGAAGTGGCTGATTTATTAACTACGTATGCTTTGATTCCTTAGGTACGATGTTAAATCCCGCAGCATATATACTACCCCACAAAAGTTTAAGCAACGTAAAAATAATCAGTTTTTTTTATGGTAAAACTCAAAAATGAAAATTGAATTAACGTATACACGAAAGCTTTTCTTGAAGCTCTATTATCCAAAGCTTAAAACTGAAAGTGTTTTAAACTTGCACACAAAAAATCCCCATAAAACGTGATGTCTTACGCAATCAATTATAACTTTATATGATATAATATCATATACAGATGTTGCATAAATAATTAATGGTATTTATTTATATCGGTGTGAGTAAAATTAAAGCTTAGTACTAATATATAATCGTCAACATACACCAAGTATAGTCAATTCTCAATGACGCACTTACTTTTGTTTTAAAGTTGCTGTCAATATATTTACCGTCAAAAGTCTGTGAAAATCATTTTTCTATTATAACGTCACTGCCCACAACGCTTATTTTGGATAATAACATGTCAATTCAATTGTAAAAATAAAACGAAAGAGATTCCTATTGAAACCAATAGATATACATGAAAGCATCGTTTATATAAAAAAAATGCGTCATAATAATTTATACTAGATTTATCATTTTGACAATTTACACTTGTATTCTGTTTTGTTTCTATTTAAATACAAACAAATAACTTGCCTGGATGTGAAATTAGTAAATCATAATATATGTTTTGAATTAATTTACTATAACAATATTCCATTCTTTATTTAGTCTTGAGAATACGAAGATTCTTATACTGGAGTATATAATTTCACATTTTTGAAGCACACATAATTTATATGTGTATATAAATTTTAATAAGTTTCGATACTTATATAATTTACAAATGATTAATATAAAAGCCTTCTTTCGGAACTCCTTGTGAGGAATGAAACAATAATAACAGAAAACAAAGGAAGGAAAACATTCTTTGGCACAATTATTTTTACTATCACTCGCTTATTTCCGATGAGAAGCAAAAATAACGAAAGCCCCTTCTGCTTTTGTTAGGCTGATTAATAATTGTTTTATAAATTACGCAGACGTAAAAGTTAATTTTGCTGGGTAAATATTTACCGACACTGATAAAACTGTCCATTAAACATTTATAGACACGTAAAAACTAGAATTAAGTACACAATAATAGTCAACCTATCAAACGTATTTTTTATTTTTTATTAGACAATTTAGAAATTTTAAGCCATTAAAAATGGAATTCAATATAATTTGAATTTTTATTTCTTACAACAATAATCTTTATATCTTTAAAATATCACCCATGTTTTCTGTAGTTTTATGACCTTGAAAAAGTGTGTGAATATTGCTGTCTCCTTCACGGTGGTTTGTTTTTATTATTTTTCTCTTTTTTTTAACTATATCCGCTCCAAAAGTAAAACGTATGAATTTCCACACTGTAAAAATATCCACTTCAAAAATTAAGTACATGAATAGTTATTTAATACATACAATTATTAAATGCATAAAGCATTGCGATGCATTTGATAAAAAGACTTTATTAAAAACGCATTTAATAATTAGTTAATGTATAACCATTAATAAAGGCACTTTATTCAAATTATCGTAAAGTAAGCATTAAATAAATTTTTATAAGAGAAAAAATTTAAGCCTTCACATACACACAGTCTAAAGAAACCGAAAGCCAAATTTAGAACCATAGAAAACTATACATGTTAAAAATTTGAAGCCTTAAATCGTCAGTAAATTTTAATTTTAGTTACGAAATACACATTTTATATTTATCTAACGCCTTTATTGGGGAAAGCAATCTGTGAAATTAGCTTTACTGTTAGGAATTATTTTGTCAAAACATCAATGAGTAATTGGCAATATCAACTAATGGCAACATTGTTTCAAAATTAGAACTAAAGAATGACTAAACGTCTTTTCATTTAGTATATTGTCAACTTGTTTTATATTTAAATATCAGTATTAGACCAACTAACACAGGCTTACCATATCCGAAAATTAGTCTGATTGTTATAAAAAAAAAATGTTTTCAACAATCAAACCATACATTTAACCTTCTTATGACATGATTAACTCGTACCATATTATATGATATACCTTACTAAAAGAAATTCAAAATTAATACAAATCGGAATTATTTGGATTCCATTATCACGTACGGCAAATTGATAGCAGAAATAAATAAACGACTCGTTTTGCATTCTATAAGGATTCCCTTCCCAAAACACCAAGTAATGATGCATACGGCTATTAAATATATTTTTATCGCACAAATAAATGGCAAAGAATGTATTTCAGGTGAGGTTTATAGAATATAATACATTGTTCATACAAGATAATTGACTGTTTGAAGTTTTTGATTTTATCCTAGATATATTATTTAAATAATAATAAATCCGAAAATATTTTAATAGAGAATGTGTTTAGCAATGCATTTTTTAGTATGTTTATTACCTGTTGTATGATTGAATGATAATATTGATATTTTAGCTAATATTTGACTAAGGAATTTCTTCAGGTTTTTTACTTCAAAACGCTAATCTATCCTACTGGTAGTGATAGAAATTTCTATACGAATGGAAACAGCTATTTTAAATAAAACCAAACCGTTTCGGTTTTCAATATTTGCCATCTCATTGAAAATGAGCTTAGACAGATTTGTTAGATGAGTTATTTTATTTCTGGGCACAATTATTCGATTAATATCTACCTATCTCAACCAATGGACTTCTTTGGAATAAACTTGTTTATCTACTGTGTATTTAATACTTATTTCCATATTTTACTTATCATACAATAATTATTATGTTTTTCAAATCATATTCAAAATTTTATTCAATTATAAATTCGTAATGTGTAATACTTGTAAAACAGTAGAGAAAATTAAACATTCAAAATTATCATGACGTTTTACATGAATTTTCGCCATTTTCATACAAGAAATTATATTCTTTTCTCATACATATTTTAATAATGAATTATTAAAGTAGTAATTAATTAATTATTAATTTATTAATTAGTTAATTAATTAATTTAGTAGTAAGTAATTATTTAATTATTAATTATTAAGCACAGTTTTTACTGTGAAACAGGTTCCAGTTTTTTTCTAAACTATTTTAATACATAATAATACCTCGGATATGGCCATATAAACTGTAATTTGTAGTGGTATATTTTAGTTTATTTTTAATTTTAGATAAATTAATGAAATTATCATGAAAAATTAGAATTGTATATTTGCAATTACGTGATTTGTATTGATAATAATAAAATATGTTTTTTTTATAAAAAATGAAAATTAAACACCAAATTTAAAATATTTATAGGTTTTATATTCTGAATCATTCAATTCTGAGCCAAAGCTTCATACTGTCCCCTAATAAGTTTGGGCTAAGCAAATTACGAGTTTTAAACTATGAGCTTGTTAAAACTCGCCTATGAAAGAGGCTTTGATTTGTTTTAGGCATGCTGCGTAGTAACTTCCCTTTGTATTCGAATTAATTGGATTTGCTTTGATCACTTTATAGCGTAAAAATTATAAAAACGTACAACATCATTTTTATAGGGGTTCCGTTGATCGAATGTTGAAAGAATACTTTGATCAAACTTTTGTTAGATTGTTTCCGCGCAGAAGTATCCAAATATGCGTTGTGCTGCTAGTGAAATATCGATGTAATAAAGATAAATAATCGGCGATTAAGGCTTTTCAATTTTATCTTATAATAAAAATTATAAAAGTATAATAATAAAAACAAATAAAAAATGTGATAACCAGACAACTGCGCACATATAGATGCCAATAACAAACGTCCATTAGACAACTACATACTATAATTTTCAATTTCCTACCCTGATAACTATTTTGAATAAATATAATTTTAGCTGCACTTTTTCTATAAAATACACACTGCCTAGTTAATCATAGAACAAAACGAACTGGTTTTATTAAGTCTCAAATTTTTATTTTATAAATATGAATTAATAAACATAATATATATATGTATAAATCTACCTATACTATAATTATTACGTCCTTATGATCAGTTGTATGTGTGCGCAATTATTTTGTGGCCAGTTGGCTTGTGCGTATTTGTCGTGGAACTAAAAAATGAAAATTCCATATTGATTATTGTTTGCGATCCCGATTTTTCCTTTCACGATCTCTTGATCATCAATATTATTAATCTCCAAGTTATTGAAATCGAACAATTATTGTAACACTACTATTTTTTAAAAATGGCTCATCTAGAATTTTCTATTACAGCTTAAAACGAAATTCGTACTGTGAGTAAAAATATTTACCAGTTCGACAGTGCGCAGTACTTATATACAAAAAGATGTCACATGCGATAGATATTTGCATATGTTAGCGTCAAAATCCAAACATGATATATATCGAAACATTGTGATGTCGTCTCACTATAATACTTTCGAAACTGTCTATGTTTTTGATCAACCAAACGAGATAAAAAGAGCTCAAATTTTTAACTGCCTTTTGTAGATGTTTCAATCTAAATTACCTGCCAAATAATTTTGACCTTAAACTGCACATTATAACCATTCCAGGCTATTAACGGATTTTTAATGCCTGATTTTTGTAATTTGAGTTTATATTATCATTTTTTTTTAATGCTGGTTATCAGCTAATTTCTCTACTCGTGGAGTTTAACGTCTGATTTGAATTCATATTATTAATACTTTTACATATTTTACATAAAATATCTGTTTATGAAATATAAACAGTATCAACTCAAATACTGAGGCAACGGCTAATAATTGTTTCGAGTAATTTTTATTAATGTATATTATTTCAGCTGGTCCGGAACACTTTTTATCGGATATCGTCTTTTAATATATATATGTATCGTAAAATTAGCATAAAAAGTATAACACATGGTAATAAATACTTCTTATTAAACTACATATTTTTTAAATTACTATTTTACTTAATACAACCTAGCAGAAAAACATTTATATCACACTATTATGGATTAAGCTTACTAACATGGTTAATTAATCAATAAACTAAGGTTTTTTCATTAAAATTTATTGAAATAATTCAATTACTCTGAAACAGTAAAAAAATTATTAAAAAAATTGAATTGTAATTAATCGCTTAGCTAAGTAGATTCCAATAATACAAAAAAGGATCACAAGAAACGAGTCTTATTAAAATTCAATTTTTTTAATATTCTAAAGTTTTATATTCTTAACGGTCAATTAATAGTATAAATAAACGTAAAATAAAAACTTTTTTTTAAAAACCTTACGTGTAATATATCGACAATAGAAATAGAAATGACTTCACCCTCAGATTTTCCAAAATAGCTTTATTTTGATAATTACAGCGTATACAACTTGGTACGCACTTTATCAAAAGGATACAAGCTGAAAATGGCGAATTAGTATTTCAAACTTTTGACCAGGAAAAAATGCGTCTATTTTATCATTTAAGACTTTTTTTTTTGTTAAGTAACTAAGTAAGTAACTTCTTACTCAAATTTATATCAGATAAGATAAATAGAACATCAGTTTTAGTCTTTGTGAACTTCAAAGTCGTGTACATTCAATATTTTGACTTTGGCTCAAAATTACAAAACGTTTTTGTTACCTCCTGTAAAATTTGTTCAGTGTTGGTTATCTCGTTTTTATTTTTTACAATCGATGTGTAATATAATGCAGTACTTCATAAAAAAATGTATGCAAAATTGTTTCAGAGACAATACAATGCCCATCTATCGCTGCAAATAACAAGACAATGTCATGTTTTGCAATTTGCTTGCATCATACATAATGGACTGCTGTATGACTGAGCAATGCAGCGTTATTCCTACTTTTTTTGTGAAAATAAAGCTCGATATAAAACGACCTGAAAAGCACAGCGAGTTTTCTGCGCGTCAAAAAAGCTTTTAACGTCAGAAACTCTGTGTGCTTTCGTTATTTGCTTAGTCGATCGTTGATGTCAAGCAAAGTTTCCGAGAATTTGAATGAATGTCAAAAGACAGGAATAGTATTTTTTTTCTAATAACTACTTTACCTGGCTCCAGTCTCTACTTTATATACTTGGAAATTTTTGTTGAAAGAAAGTATATTTTGCGTCTAGTATATTAATAATCATCTCTTTAATAGCGGAGAGATAGACGAGCTCAAAATCTCATGTACAAATTGCACAGCTGTCTTAACTATCGGAAGATGCAGCACTAATAATTGACTGGCAATAAATTCTCGTGTAAAAATCTTTCAAAGTTAATATTGACAACATGGACATCTATATACTTAATTTTGTAAAGTGAACATCTTCACGCTGTGGAGATCAATATGCTCTACTTTTGAACAAACATTGTAAAAAATAGGATTCACCAGTTAAATATTACAACACATATAAACAACAACCAATTTAACAAATAATGAAGCACATTCAATTATTTTACTGTTGATTTACATGCGTTTTACTGTGAGTAATATATACATAGAGGAAGAATACATGCATAATATAGATTAATACATAAACTTTAAAATAAAAAAGAGTTCAATAATGGATATATTAATAATGAGGTGTATAGTTTTTGCAAGGTCATAAAGTTTTTGAAAATAATCTGAATCAAAACTTTGACGAAATATTTGTTTGTATATGAAAAACTCCTATACTATAAAACACCAGTATTTTTTTTACAAATGATTGTACTTGCGAGAGATTTAAGTAAGACGTTATCTTCTTTTTTTGCTTATTAAAAATATGATCTCCAGGAGTTTTTGTTTGCATTTTTGATTGTTAATTTCACAATTATCAAGTGATAAAAGAGAGAAAATATATTAGAAAAACTTTACTTCAAAAAGAGGTTTGCATACAAGTATTTTACGAATCTTTTGCGTGTAAGTTTGTTTCTGTATTTTGCAGGAATAGAATTTTTAAAATAAAATAATTCCTTACATTTTTCTTTTCTAGTTTGAATAAAAGGCCGCTCGCAAAAGCATAAATACATATACCAAATCTCATGAACATAAAGGCTTAGAAATTATTTTCTTTTTATGAAATAGTAAGATAACGTTTCATTAATCCTTAAATACTGACTTACAAGCCTTTTTGATCCTCCAAGGCCTTAAAAGGTGTAATAAATATAAAAAAGTATGATATATTTTAAGTACAACCATGCCATTATTTAATCTTGTTTATAAAATTTAGTTATGATGTATAATTCATCTTTGTGACTTTGTCAAGTAATAATATTATTATATCAATTCCTTTTCAATATTATATATTTATTTGTATGGTTTTTTTTATCTTATTATAGCTACCTACGTTGACTTTGAGATTTAGTGGAATATCATTTTTTTTATCTTCATTTATTTCAGTATCATACAAGTATGTCTTAAATATGAAAATTCAATCTTTTTCAAACGTGTAAATAGTTTAGAAAAAAAAATTCTCAAGCTTTGCAAAAAAATATTCCAAATTTCACCAACCAACGTCGAGTGCTAAGCATTGAATAGAACTATAGCCTGAAAAACTGCAATTTTATAAATCAATGGATAGACTATAGTTCATAAAGTTTTCGTTATTATTATCCGTTATTATTATCGTTATCCAAAAAAAATATTTGAATTTAAAACATAAATTTTACAATAAATTTAGGTAGAACATATAATATAAAATATAAAACAACTCATAAAATTTTACGATAAAAACTCATTTCAAAAACTTAATAGCAACTTAAATTTGGATTCTAAAAAGTAAATGCGAAACTTCACATAAGAAATTCAGCCTCAGCTGTCACGTCAATCGTATTTTTCCCGACAACATTGTATCGAACGTCAAAACATAAAAAAATTTAACCAAATTCATTTACTTTTTTAAAAACTGAAAGCCCCCGTAAATATACGTATACTTGACCAATTATAAATAACAATAACAGAATGCAAAATAGGTTTTACATCCAAGGTGATTTATTATAGTTTCCATCATAGCCGTCTGACGGTTCATCGTTACCCTAAACGCTCACTTCCGGTAGCCATTGTTTTTTTTTCACTATGCGGGATATGAAATGAAATTTTCTGGCGGGAATGAAAATTAGCCTCACATCCGGTGCTTTCAAAGTTGATTCTAATGACTGGTGATAGACAGTGTAAGTTTTTTTTAATCGATGAAATTGCTATTTTTGCGTGATCGGTACGTTGTTTTTTTCCAAATTACGGTCTTAGAATATTTTTCCACGGTAGTATACACTAGTTTATAATCATTAATATCTTATTTTTTCTTTGTACGCGTAAAAATGTATTTTTTGTTTTGTTTTTTTTAGGCGAAATAACTTCAATAGAATAAAGAGGCATTATTTAAAAAATAAACAATATACGTGTTGACTTATATGATGACTTCGTTCCTAAATTTTAGTCCATATGATATTTTGATGTTCGGATTATTTTGTATGTAAGTTTATTTATATTATTTTATTCTAAATACAAGCACAAGTTTTTCTAGAGTCAAAAATCAAAACCTAGAAAGAATTTTATAAAAATAAAAAAAGTTCACAATTTACGTATGTTAATTAAAACACTATTTCTAAAAATACAAGACAAATTCTATTCTTAGAATCATCGGCATCTTTTACAATCACTATTTGCCTTTTGGCATTTTCAGATGTTAAATAATAAATACGCAGTTGGCATTCGGGGAATGCGGGTGCGTTGGGTTGAGCAATCGTCTGACAAAAAATTCTCGTGAAAAATAATTTGTCAATATATTTTCACATTACGAAGACCCGTATGGATATCTTCACACTGTAGATCCATATGTTCCAATTTGTGAGCGAATATGGTATAAAATAAAAAAAAATTAAAATACTTACCATGATGATATATAAAAAAAATTACTATTTGATTTATCTGGATATTTTGAAACACAAAAATTTATTTGTAAACACTTGTGACGAACAAAATTGAAAATTAAAACTTTCAAATACTTACGTTGAAATAAAAAACCAATAATATCCGTCAGAAACTTCAAGCGACCAAAAATTTTGACTTTATAATAAATACAACACTTATAAAAGTGCTACTATCTAATATTTTAATAATAATAACACGTATATTTTAGAAGTTTTCCGAGCTTAATTAATAATATTGTTCCCACGGTGATTTTTGTATTAAAAAAACACCTAGCCTCATTCAACGGTCGTTTGTAATTCACACTTCTGTTTTCCGCAAAACTTTCTTCAAAAAAAAAAAACCTTAGGGGTTTTCTCATTTTCTTTCAGTGAAAAACATTTCTTTCTTGAGTGTTAGCCGAAGTGAAATTTCAAATGTCTGCCGTATTGTTTTTGTTGGTTTATGTAAATATTAAAAGTTTTTTGTGGTCGTCGACGTATTGTCTTTACAAAAAAATATTGACAATAGTAGAGACTATATCTTAACTTTTTGGCTTACAAAACTATGCCAATATAGATTTTGCGTGTACCTTACCTTACCTTTTACTATGGTTATTTATTAACAGGTGTATATCAGTTATTTTTTATAACTTATATATTATTATACATACTGTAAATTTAATTTATTTCACTTGTATATCAGACAATTTAAAAAATTCAGCCTAAAAATGTGAGGACATACATTATCCTATCTATTTTTATTTTTCGTAGTTATTTTTATGTAGTATTTATGTAGCCTTTACCTTCTTCTGTTTCTGCAATTATTAAAATACTTAACTTAGGTATGGCGAAAAAAAACAAACCTACATCAACTGGCCTTTTTATTTTCCTTCTTGCAGCGATTACTTGGATTGTCGCATTCCCTGCAGAAAATTTTACTACAAGATTCGCTACAAATTCTCACAAAAAAGTAATAAAAAAATGTTCACCTTATAATAAATATAGTATGTATACAGGAGTTATTATCATCAGTAAATAGATCATTATAATCATTAATTAACTTAGTTAATATGTTAGATAAACTAAAGGCAATAAATCTAATTATCCAATGGTAGCCAGAATATACAAAATAGATGAATGGTTAACGAATTTAACGGAATATTTATATATAATACCGTCAAATGTATAAAATTCACATGAAAGATAATGTTATGGCTCTAAGAGAATTTTATGAATCATTAATAAAAATATTAAAATATGTTGTTAAAATGTTATTCCATACGATAGTATCTGAATAACTATAATAAAAGTTATTCTATGTCAATAATTTTAAAAGCAAACAACATCTGCCAATTGAAAATCATCACTCATAGAAAATAATTTACGTCATAATTATTTCAATGAGACTATTCAACAAATCGTAATTATTATTGATGGCGAAAAATGTTCCAAACCAACAAATATAATACAATAGGCAACAAATTGATTTGGCCCCAAAATATTCAACGAATTGAATAAATCTATAATTAGCAATCAAGCTTTTATTGCTTTATATAACTTCTTGATTTTAGTAATACACGTGTCATTTTGACAGGCTTAAAATTATGTTTTCATTTTACAGCTCACTCTATATAAAATACATTCTTAAAATAAATTAATAATTTTAATTTTATAAAAATAGATTTTGTATGAATTAAATGCGCTTTATGAATATTTGATTTCATATAAATAATAACTAGTCATAGACGCTCAGCACCAAGAATACCAAAGGTTTAATTACCATAGTTGGATAACATTCGACATGTCTTAACGTACATTTAAACGCAAGGCATATGAATGTTTAATAAGTGTATTAATTGGTCGACAGTTATAAGTCCTCGTGATCAACGAAATAAAACATAATAATAATAGATTCTAGTTCTACATAACTGTATATATAAAATACAGTTATGAGTGAGAAATGTGTTAAATATGTTCATTACATACGTAAGTGCGTTTTTTTCTAGTATTGTATATATAACATATAGTTTATATAATTTTTAAAATATATCTAATACTTTTTATTAAGCTTCCACTTTCATAAAATGCGATTTAATCTAATTTTCATTTTTTTAATTGGCTTGTTCATTTCCGCTCTTATAATTAATACATAGATTCTTACAGTGAGAAGTTATTATTTTTACGAGTGTCAGTCTTTAACTATTCATGGTGTTTAATATTATGATTTGATTATAAAAATATACAATGAAATGTAAATAGAGGGTATTCTTATTCGTGTAATAAACCTCAGCTTAACACATTTATAAAGCTATAATTTAGAGAAAATATGCTAATTTAATAATAGAAAAACACTATGGAAGTAATATTGATTAAATATATTTTTAGTGACTACAAGTCTAGAAGGTAAAATATTTTTTTTATTTCCATAGAAGAATTTATTTTAATTATCTACTGAACATAAAACTGAATAATAAAAATCCAATATTGACTTCTCAAAAAAAAAAATCATTTTCTTTAATTAAAATACATTATATTCGTACCAAATAGCAATACAAGTTTTTAAAATGGATAAGGATAAAAAAATATATCAAATGTCCATACATGTAAACATGTAGAAAAATATTATGGGACATTAAAAAAAATTGGAATCACATTCATATAAATTCAGATATATAAATTCATATTGTTCTTTCTTTTGCAATAATCTCTTTGATTCTATTTTTTTTCGCACTATAATACAATTTCACAATAAACCACAAAGCACTATTTGAAAAACACTGGATTATGTACTGTTTATTTTTTATAAATTTATTTTCAAATCTTCGCATAAAACTTCATCCGTTGGTTTTCTAAAATTGAAGGAAAAATAATTTTCACAGTCAATTTTTCATAAAAAATATGCTATCATTTTTATTTTCAGAAGCGTCCCCTTTTTGTGGGTTATCATTTTAGCAAGCAAGCCTGCATGATAAAAATCTGTTATATAAGTGGATCGCGGTTGAAAATTCAATTTCCTTGTTATTATTCGACTTTAAGTGGGTTTAAGCCATTTTCGTTTTTCGATCAAAACCAGATTACGCACTTCTCACTGCGAAAAATCGTTTTTCCATATAACGGGAGACAAAAAATGACATTAATCATATTTATAATACAACCAGAAAACCAATAAAAAAGAACAAAGTGGCATTCATGACACTTGAGTGTCTTTAATGTACATATTTTTGTGTTACTAAACAATTATAAACATTATATAACAGATTATAATTCAGATACCACAATATTAAAACTATAATCAATCTTCGGTGTTGCTATAATAAAAAAAAACGATTTTCAAACCTATCTGGACTACCCTAACTTTTTAGTGTTGCTAAATCACATAAATCTCTTTCTACATTTTCCGATATATTCATCGCAAACCATTCACTTTCAAAAAACGTAAAAAATATATTTTTTTGCTCCATATTTCAAATTTCCATAACGTATAAAAATATTTAAATAATAAAGAGCGATTCCTGCTTAGTGCTATATTTTTATTATAATTCTTTTAACTTTAATCTATAATTTTTCTTACCATGTCCGCTCTGAAAGTGCATCATATGGATCCATATAGTTGATATTTGGAATGGGCCTTACACTGTGCACATATATATGCTTTACTTCCAAAAGAGACATGATAAAAAAATATTTGGTAAAATATGTTTAATAAATTCTGAACACGATGCATATTTAAATCATGCATCATTCGTAAATTTAAAAATAAATTTAGCATAATTTCCATATCGATGTTTAGTTAATTTAACATTGCTCAAATATATAATTATTTAAATGGTTTCCAACAATTTTAATTGTTCTTTTTGTATCCAAATATAATTCCAGTTAACATTAAAAAATCCCGACCGATTGTCAATAACTAATGACTTTTGACATATCACTTTTCATACAATATTTCACAAGAATTGTGTACAGAGCTTTTTTTCCGAAGATATATTTTTTGTCTTACAAAGAATATCCAAACGATCACACGGCAAAAAAACCGCCCACTGTTCGACAAAGAACAAAGTATCCGTGTCGGAATTTCCTTCGAACATGTTTCACAATAATCGAAATAAGGGCACAAATCTGTGGCATATCGACGAAAATATTTATGAATTCTACAATGTCTTCTTTTTGAACCAACGTAAAACAGAATGTCACGACACAAAAACAAAGCCATTTATGCTGATATAGAAAAGCAAAATAAAAAAAAACCGTAGGATATTCGATTTCGTATATAACATTGACGATTTTATCAGATATTTAGAGCGTGTTTTTCTATAAAACATTATTTTATTATATATATTACCATTTTCGCTTCGTAAATAAAGCATATAGATTTCCACAACTTCGTAGTATATTGAACTAACCGTAAAAATGTAACGGCTAATTTGTTTTATCATCGTTTCAGTAAAATGTAACTAGGTCATCAATACTGTCCTTTATTGTTATCATCTTCAAATGCCAGTCAGAGTGATAACAGTATCTTCACAACACAAATTAGAGTAACCAATGAAAACTGAAAAGATATTTATTTTCATATGGAAACATTTATCGAACATGAGAAAACAGTTAACGAATGCCTCTAAAAAACAAAATAATAGCAATACTCGAATTTTTTTTTTTTAACGATCCCATTTCCAAAGCGGAGAATGTAAAGTTATCCAGTCTAGAAATGGAGTGTATGGATCCCTGTGAAGACGTATTTTGACAGTTTTTATGAGGATTGATAAATAAACACTCAACACATCGAACATCCAGTCCTATATCCTTTATATTATTTTTAATCTTCATACAGCATTAGGATTTGAACAAAGTGCGCGTGCTTACAAATAAATTACCGATTTTATTAATCACATATGAGTTCTCATTTTGTAATTTCTTTAATGTATTCTTTACTTTTTTCTTACGATCTCAAATATCTTTTAATAATTTAAATTAGCAAAAAAATACTTGATGCGTTTGACTATCATATACTAGCGAACTATAATATAATATAGACATAAATGCTAATTCAACAATGACAACTCATTAGTTTGATAGTAAACACACTGTAGATTTAAAAAGCTCATATAAAAAGAAAAATCGAGTGTAGTTTATTCAAAAACCCGTCAAGTAATTTATTCATTAGTCTTATTATGCAGTATAGAGGATTAAAGCTCCCGGAATTAAGTTACCAAATCGTCAATATATAATGCTCAACAAAATTTACTTTATTCTCATAGGCGGAATGAGTTCATCGAACCGGTTCAGCATTATTGTTATCCTTTGAACCTTTTTAGCGCTTAGTTACTTGCCTCTTAGCGGAGAAGCAAACACTCCAGAAATATTAGTTCACTGTTTTTATGGACACTGCATAAATTGCCAGTTTTAAGTCCATGCCATGAGATAATGCGTGACCTCATGATATATTATTTTAAATTCATATATGTGCCCATAATTATGAAAGTGGCGTAAGTCATGTTTTCTTCGTTTTGAG
>JAGVSQ010007125.1:0-15628 GCA_022683975.1 Rhyacophila evoluta
ATTTTGATTCGACTTTTTGTATATAATCAAGCCGTTTTTAAAACTGGTGTTTAAATTTTTTTTAAAGTGTATTTTTCTATGCAAAATGACATTCAAGGCTAATTTTTCAACTATATTGGATTAAGCCATGTTTGCAAATAATAGCCTCACATGTCGGACGACTCGAAAATTCAAAATTCAATTATAAAATAACTCACGAACGGGAAAAAAACATTTAAAATATGAATTATTACTCATTGTAAACGGTTCACGTTTCTTGTAAAATTTTATTAGGTGTACAAATCGAGTTACTTCAGTACATGTGAAAATATTGCTAGCGTCGAGTATACAATGTAAAAAAATTGTGTTCTTTTCGTTACGATAATTCCAATCTTTTTTTTAATATCAACTATTATAACAAACAAAACTTATTTCGATGCCAATACTTTCATTTTTTTTTTAAACAGACTTCAATTAAAATTTATTTTTTAATGTGGATACTTTCCCTAACTACTAATTCGGCCACTATACGAAGACATTTACTGGCCTCAGTGACTTGAAAGTAAAAAAATCACATCACGGCGGTGATATAATTATATTTAAAAATATACTGATTCATATCATTGGAGTATCATCCACACTCTTCAATTTTTCAAAAAAATAAAATGTATTTCTACAATTACATATGCATTTTTTTAAATTTTTTAAACAAATGGACATACATAGCGAGGACTATATCCATATACTTTTAAGCAGATTTTATATAAACACAAAATTATTTACTTAAATATCAATATAACAAGATGATATAAGAATATATTGGTAACTTATTTTGATGGACACAAAAGTTTTTTTTTTTCGTTATTGTGTTTCTAAGAAGGAACAATTCACCAAAGTTTTATTTTTATTTTTACACCACGGCGGCACACCTAGCATCAGTTTAAGGTTCAACAGTTCCGAATTACTGTTTTAAAAGCTCCCGAGTTTTAAATAATATAAAAAAAATGTTATAATTTCGTTGGAGGACAAATGACGTTTAGTCAAAGAGATATTTTTCAATGGTTTCGAGTTGATTAGTTATTATTTTATTCATGAATTACTAAAAGGTTTTACATGATTACATAATTAATCTGCGGCTGTAGAATAATAGATAATCTATAGAATGGGATTTTTTTAAAGCTTTATAAACGTGTCCTGAGCCTTTGCTAATCGATGTAACTGCTGAGGATACGGTCGTTTTCATTAGCGAGATAGAATGAGGTAAAAGACAGAAACAAAAAGCGTCCGGATGAAGCAAACTTAAGCGGCTCATTTCAGTTTAATTATTCATTATGATGTTGTTAAAACTCCGAGCTTTTGAAGGCTGTTGAATACAAACCGTTCGGGTGAAAGCTTCCCTTCGAATAAAGTCACATTTTTTTCTGAATGACTCAGATAAATCTCCATCCCATTCATCTGTATAAAAGATTTCACTCCTAATATTTATGCTACCTTTTATATTAGTATAAACTTTGTAAAATAATTATGTGTATTTTAAAATGAATACATTCTAAAGTGTTCAGCTTTTAAATTATCGCGCGTTTACATTGCTAAATAATTTATAAAATTTAAAACGCGGTACGTGTGAATGAGAGCTGGATGTCTGAACCGACACATTGTATCCATATTTCACTTGTTAATTAATAAGGAGTAAATGAAAATAAAACATTTTTAAAATGCTGTATCACGTTCAGCTATATACAATCATACAAGCATTGCTTATTTTTACATAAAGGAATAAAAAAAAACTATTTCAAAAAAATCAGTCACTTTTTAAAACTGTAATGCAGTGAAATTATCCATACATTATGAAATAGATTACTGCCAAGTAAGCGGCAGTTTAATCAAATTTCTCTTGACGTAAATAAAAAATAATTAACCAAAAATTTTAAAAATGTACAATTATTCAATCGTTTGCATGCGGAAACTCTATAGCAAGTTTTAAAAGGGATAGTCGACAAAACAAAAATGAACGGATTTTAAATGCTCTTGCAGCAGTTATCTAAACTTTATGTCATAATTCAGATCGATGATAAAATTTGTACTACTTCAAAAATGGAAATCTACAAGATGAGTTAGTTTATTGAAGTTATGGAAAAATATTTTTTACCTATTTATACCATTTCGCTCTCACGTAGAGCATATAGATCCACACAGTATGAAGATATTCACTCCAAATTTGGAGTACATGAATCTCGACAATGTGAAGACGTCTTGACAGATAGACGAGAATTGTCAGTCAGACAACTGCTCAACCCAATGGACATCCAGTCCTGCATTTTTTAGATTATTTTAAATCTGACAGATGGGGAATCGATCCCGTATTCCCCGGATTGCTAGGCGCGCACGCTACCAACTACGCTACCGTAGAGTGAGAAAAATATAAAATAGTTTTAAAAAAATGTGTCAGTGTTTATATTAACATGTCCGCTCCAACAGTAGAGCAGATAATGCTATATATTTTTAATAACATTTATTTCTACTTTATTTTGTATTCGCAGTATCAAATTATTTTCTTATTGGTTAGAAAATATTTTTAAAGCGTCATATGTAGCCTGGAACTGCCTATAATAGGTGACTATTATTTTTGGAGTAATCAATAATATATATGTATTTATATCTCATGAAAAAATATGAAAAGTAAAAAAATATTATCTTTATGAGTTTGTCAACTATATTGTGAAAGGAAAATCGGCGTTTCGAATAACGATCCATTTCAAAGTTTAAAATTCATTTCTTCTTTAATTTAAAATCAATTTCCATAGAGCACAATCAGTTGACTCATCATCAGCTAAAGTTTTATTTATATCAATCATAATAATAATGCAAAGCCAAACCTCTGATTCAAAAATACTTATTTTTTCTTATTACGTAATTTAGGTACATATCGCCCGACAGTCACAACTATTTTTTGTTACCAGTTACTACATTTATAAGGATAGAACAATATTACCACCACAATACATTATATTATTATTCATTTAAACTATAAAATTGCTTTTATTTTATGCAGTAATACACGATGTTCAGTAATATATGCGCATAGGGGACCAATATATGCAATACATCTGTAATGATTGAGTGAATATTACCGGTAAGGACAGCTGAATACTAATTGTACCAAGCTCGAGTTGATTATGGTGACAACTAATCTGTAAATTACAGAACCATGAGGCATCTGCGCGGATAATACGAAACCCATTAAGGACTACGTTTTAATAAAGAGTTAATGCGTGTCTGATACCATTGAAATAAGTTTAATTATTAATTATAAAGAGATTCGTCGATAAATACTTTTTATGTAATGCTTCTATGTGAATAGAACTAGTTTTTTTCGGCGGTAGTTTTACGAATACACATCGCTAGTATACTTTAATTTACGTCTGATATCTCTACAAAAGCTAAATCCAAAAACACAAATATTTTAATGAAGAACTAAAAGATCCAAATTCGATGTTTATTCTAACATTTAGACTAACTGTAAAGCTACATATGGATGTATCTAACTTTAAATGATTTAAGTTACCTTCATATTTCATTTATATACTTTACAAGTTAAGAATTTTTAAATTATGAGCTTATAAAATTTACAACATGACAAACGAAAATAACCAGAATATTAATATATATATACGTATATAGAAAGGCAAGCAGATACACGTTAATGCAAAGATAAGATTGAAGAAAGAAAAATCGAAAAACAAAGCATTCTAGCAAAATTAGACAGATCTTTACTATTTTATAAAACATCATCCGTCTACTCTAATCCTCACTCGGGTGAAAATGTCAATTACCAAAGCAAATACAATGAATATAAGCAAATTCATTGCCCTTTAGATTGGCATTACTACTGGCAGACTATTTCTTTGATTTTGAATAAAAGACATTCTTTATTTCTCAGGAAGTTATCAGACCTATACTAGCCAGATTGGAAAAATTCTTAATTAAACCACGCAAAAGTATCGTGTATATATATAATGATATACAATATACACATACGTAACGATGCATATGTCACAGAAGCTTTCAAATTCATATTACAAACATTTTTCAACATCGCAGAATACTGTCTAACTTGTATCAAGTTTTTGGATAATATCTTATTCTTCATTGTGCAAAAATAAACAAAAATAAGGATTGAAAGTATTTTTATTGTAAAAAGATTTTAAGGAATAACATTCATAAAACAAAGGGCCTTTCATAATATTGATTATATCTTACTTTGGAGATTTCAATTTTCAGATTCAATATAAAATTTACTAAGACGATCGTTTCTTACTTTAACTCTTTCGCTTCGAATCCTCGCAGTAATTATAAAAGCTCTGAAAGGGACGCCCGATTCAGCGGTTAAAAGTTCTGTAGGATAAGCTGCCAATACTGAGACCAGCCTTCCTTTGAAACGACAAGCTTTATCCGGTAAGATGAGCCTACGTTACGGACAAGTCCTGACCCGAGCTTTGAAAGCTTGTGATCGAAAATATTCACACATTTATCACATTTGCATACAGCTTAACTGAAACGAGACATCTGCGAAAGATAGTAAATGGTATGAAAGTAAACAAACGTCTGAAATATACGTGTTTTATACTCTAGGCACCCAGACGAAACACTTCATTTTATTGTAACTGTTTTTTTATTCTAAAAACATATATAAACTGAATATATATGCAAATAATACAGTAATAAAATTTATTAAATTATAACATCAAGAACCAGGTAGCAAGTAAAAGTGTCAGAAAATAGCCTTTATTTTGTTCAATTAAGACTTAATTGAATATTATATGTTATGGATATTTTAATAATAATTGATAAGTTCACTATTTGGAATAATGCGGATTGAGTATTTAGAATCATAGTTATTGATAACGATTTACTTTTGTCTGATATTTAAATACTGAATGAGCTTTTACTCATTGGAACACTATTTTACATAACTGCTTGAAACATTTATTTAATTTTTATTTTCGATTAATTAATTAATTAAATTTCGATTATGTAAGCTTGCAAGCTTTATAATAAGAGGAGAAGTATTAGGATTTCGCAGCTGTGTCAAAAAAAACCTCAAGATGCATGGCCTGGGTGTTTAATATCGGGCGACATATTGTTTACGATAAATTTAAAAATTGTGTTGAAGAAATATTGAAGTTATTATATTCCTTTATGTCTCTAAAGTTTATTTAGATAATGAAAAAGCTTTGCTTAAAATCATGCTATAATGAAAATTGTGAATTCAAAAGTATGCAAGCGAAAGGAGCCTATGGTTTACAGATTAAGACAGAGGAAGGGGCTAAACCGTTTACTTCCAAGGCCAGAGAAAACTCGAATTAACGACGTTGTGAAATTTTCAGATTTTTGAAAGTCCATAGACTAACAATTTCGGATTACAGCTCTTTGTAACCTAAAAAATAATGAGTCGTGATCGCCGCAAATTGTGGTGTAAAAATATATCACTCAAAAGAGTCCGCAAACACAAATGAAATGAATGAGATTCCCGTAAAACTAAACGGTCCGTAGATTAGGTACGCGAAAACGTTTTTTATTTTACCTTTTTCGACGGAGTTTGGGTATTGCTTATAAATTTCATCAAAAACGCCTGTAGATGTTGTGATACCAAAGACAAAACCGAGATTCAATTTAGATACTCACTTTACACCAAGTTGTCGTTGAAATCTGATGACTTGTTAAATCTATACAGATATTCACTAATGGTTATAAATAAGCCATAGTGTCAATTTGCCCGCACTATCTTTCAAAAGAAAAAAACAACGCCGTAACTATAATCGTTTTATCAAAGCTTTTTAGATATTCGCGAGACAAATATATCAATGTTTTAAAATAAGTTGCATAGTTATAAATATAGTCTCCCCGATAGCGTAGAGGTGAGCGTGCGTGCGTAGCAATCCGGGGAATGTGGAACAAACAATTCTCGTTAAAAATAATCTGTCAAGACGTTTTGAGGAGATCCATATACCCCACTTTTGGAGTGGATATATTCACGCTATGTCAATCTACAAGCTCTACTTTGGGAGCGAACATGAAACATGAAAACAACATAGAATTAAATATTACTCATTGTTACAGATAAAGATGCACAGTGGTACTGCTTGTAATATGTAAATATGAAGCGCGAAAGCTTTATTTTATAATACTATTATAATTAAATAAATGAAAAAAATTTGAACTTATTAATCAATATTTGTGAACAATAATCCAGTGTACTCTTTACCTGCATTATCTTCTAAGTGAGGTCACAATGTTAAAATAATGATTTTATTTGTGTTGTATAAATTAGTATCATATTGTGAGGATATATTGTTTTATCAATACACTTTAGAGTAAGAATCACATTTGAAAATCGTATAATGAATTGTATTAAACATAGTAATTAAACTCTAGGTCATAAACAACAAATCACTATGGAAGTTTCAGAAGATTTGAAATTTATCTATTTATAAAAAGTACAATTTCCGTCAATAACAACTCTGATTTTCCTATGGGAAAATCCAAACAGAATAACAGGAAGCGATATAAATTGACTGGCAACACGATTTCTGCTGTAATTTTAAAAGAAACATTAAGTAAACGAACGCTATTGCGGTGGGGAATGTTTCTGCCGCTTTTAGCACCTGTTCCGCCGTAAGTAATCATTTGTATATCAAATTATATTTTCCATTTCCGTACTTCGTTCTCCATATCCGCTCGTTGATCGTTTAGGGTTTATCTTATTTTCCCACGGCAGATAAGTATAGCGATTAATGTGAATCGGCTTACTTTGAAATGAAGAGGTATTACACGAATTGGCAGTTTGGTAAATGTTAAGGGCGACTGTCTAAGACATTATCGATTATAATACTCTGTTAAGGAGGCTTCACATACGTATGCAAACTTACGCAAGTATGCATGAACTATCATAAAAATACGGTAGCCATATATTAAAGAATGTACAATATTAGAACACTGTTGTTGTATTTTTTTCGTTTTAGAAACCTCACAAAGAGTGATGAAGTAAAAAAAGACTGGTCACACAGTCTCTCTAACATAGTTAAAATTACTGATTATCGACTGACTAAGTTTAGTATTATCTTCATATCATTCAAAATATTGTATTACCAACATTTTTAAATAATGAAATTGCCTGTACCATTATTGAAATTTCGTTTTTTAATAAAAACTATTACCTTTCAAAAACCCACAGTGTATGTTAATGCATGTTAATATTAAGCAATAATAATAATTGAAGCATCCAATATCAATGAATGATTTATTTTTAATTTTTTCATGTCAGTGAGTGGCTGGTTTTATAGTTTATATCAAATACACGTAAGATTACCAAAAATTATGGATGTTCCGTCACGAATGGTCACACATAAATGATTGTGCATGCAAACTTGAACGTGTGTAGCCCCTTAAGATGCAAGCGTTTTATTAATCGGCAGTACGTATTTTATTTCATCGTTAAATGTAAAACTTAATAAACACGAGTTAAATTGCTTCAATTGTTACGAATATGTATTTATTTCGTATTCAAGTTTATAATATTAAAACAAATCCAATTTGATATTGCCTTACTTGAAACATTGTGGTTGCAAATTTGAGCGTGTGTAAGCCTCTTTAAGAATATCAAATGGTAGAATTCTCGTATAGATTTTCATTTATATCCACAGATAATATTATCTTCCCATAACATACATAATAAGAGCAATCAGTAACTGTATATTTAATATATATTGAACTGTTCATATATTCTTTATTGAATTTACTTTTAAATTATCAATCGACTTTTTTAATTGATATGTAACGCAGTGACATCGATATTTATTTATTTTTTATCCCCTCAAACAGACCTTTGCTATGTTGAAACTCATGGAGTAAAGTTAGAACCGGCTGCCTCACTAGGTGCGGATGTGTCCAGAGAATCCTGAAAAACTATCGAGTGCTATTCACAGAATGTATTCAGAAAACTTAAATTGATATTAGTTTATATGACCTGGAAGAATACAAATCAATACACGGTTGATAGAGAATTCCAAAGGCTTTACATAGGAAGGAGATATGACGAAAATAAAATATATAGTCATGAAAAATAGTCTTATAGAAGATAATATGTAAACAAAGGTGCTTTGACAGTTTGAACATTAACTATACAGTGTTAAATGTTTCACAGACCACAAATTAATATGTTATCGCATTAACTACGCAAACTAATTATTTTTCGCATAATTACATTTTAAACAGTCGAGGCCGTACGGAACTTTACCACGGAGCTTTAGAAATTTGACGCCTACAGTCAAAAGTTCCAGCAGAAACTGTATTTCAAAAGCATTCCTGTGGCTAGTCCTACTGATACCGGACAAATGGCAAAATGTAGACTAGATTTTAAATGTTTGATTTGCGATTTGTATTAATTTTTCGCCATATAAACGTTAATATTTTTAACAAAACGGATAGCTAGCTATCCATGCCTGAATCTGCGACTGTGAAACAAGTTTTTTTAAGAAAAAATGCAATGTTTTAAAACCGGTGGACAATTATATGACGTATGTATGAATAATTATATGAAGTATGACGACGTGTCTTGGAAGATTATTTCTCAAGACAATTGGTTGCCAAAAAATTACTCAACCCAATAGGCATACAGTCTTGCATTTTTGATACATTTAAATCTGACAGACGCAGGAATCGAACCTGCATTTCCCGGAATGTGAGGCACGCATGCTATTCTCTACACTACCGGTGTGTAGGTAAAAAATAAATAAATGCAACAAAAAATATTCAGCAATTTTCAGAAGTTTACAGTTTATTTATTAAATATGATATTATTGAGTTATATTTTACGTAAAATTATAAAACTTTCGCATTGAATTATTTATATATATACAGTCAGTTGTTACTCCAAGAGTGGACCTGCGACGGTTAAACTGGCTCGACCACCGCTGCGGATGCGTCTAAAGTCTGACGTAACCTACACATCCTTTAAGCGAAATGAATTTTAGTCAGTGCCTTTAAAAAAAATTATGTAGACAACTTGCCAGCCATTGCATTTTTACAACATGTGTATAACGTTTCACTACTAACCATCCTGCCAAAATACGCCGAGAGTGTTTCAGGACCAACTCTACAATATCACGATTACACTGTGTTGGACAATGCGTAATCATAATTATAATTTTTACAGTCGCAGCAATATATAGATTATATTAATCTTATATTTAAAGTATAAAATTTGTTTTATTTTAATTCATCTTAACGTTATTTTTTATTTTTTATTTTAACACACATCCAAACTTTACTATCTAATTTCTAATTTCAGGTTAAGGTACAAATCATTACTGCTGGGTTGAGTTGAAAGCTTCTAATTCCCCAGCTAACGCGGGTAAAAATCTTGCGATAACCTGATAACGCCAAGTAAATAAGAATACATTCCCTCAAACCTTTCAAGTGATATAAAAAAAATTGGCAAATTTCGTTACACTAAGCTATGGACCAGAATAATGATAAATTAGAAGATATGTTTTCAATTATGACAGTGTAGTTTTCCTCACACAAAAGAAAAAGGTTTGCAAAACTCTATTTCACTCGGAGTATCAATCTGGTTATCATTTAGTACAATAGAAACAATATTACCGTATATTTATTATTGTTGGGTTCACCAGTATGAAACGATAAAATCCATTCTCTTTTCACACTATGTTTTTTTTTCTAACAATATGATATACCAAAATAGCCCTTTGAAATTGTAAAATTATCGCGTGTGATGATAAAATATTTATTCTTTATCTTAAGATGTAAAAAAAATACACCCTAAATTAGGCACCATACTACATGAAAATGGCTTGAGTAGATACATCCTCCATTGTGGAAATATAATATTAAATATATGAAGGGTGTAGTTACTAAGTGAACATGGTGATGTTAAAATTAAAAATTGAACATCTTGAACACGCATTTTATGCTGGTTCAAAATCTTCTCCTATACATTTTGTCACAGTGAAATAAGCTCACTTTGGAAATCCCTCGTATACAATAATAGGCTGAATTAAACAATGTCATTACACGCCTACGCATATAGCGTAAAATTGATTAATTCAACTTAACATGACTGACGAATTCGATTCAAATAACTCGACATAGTGCAAGAATGTTGAACTATACAATTAACTAGAAAGTATAACGAGAAAAAAATACAATTCATAGGCAGAAAAGATTTTAAAAGATAAAATAAAATAGAAGTGTTTCTCTTTTATTGGATTTCACAGTCTTCGCATACAAATAACGGAAATATTGCCAATTTTATCAAAAAATAATGAACGGATATATTTCGTCAAAGTCTTATGAAACCCCATCGTCTCATATTGTCTAGGTTTTCTTTTTATTCTTCTATATACACTCTTTAAAAGGAACAAATGAGCAATATTCTCGCATTCTTATCGGACAAACAAGCATCTTGTACATTTAAATAGTAATCATCGACTTTTTAAGAATCCAAAGTTAGCTAGAATAGACATGTCACAGTTTGAGACTCTTTTGAGTCATCAATAATATATCGCATGGTCCGTTTTTCGATTTGATCATTTCGAACAAAATATATGAATACAACATTAGCAACGTAAATATATGATTTGCTCGTTATATTAATTATTAATAACATACAAACATTTACAGTAAAACGAACTTTTAAAACAAATATTCAATGTTTTAATGAATACCCAAACATTCCTTCTGACGAATGTGGTTCTGGTAAACTTTCTAACATCTAACATGGTCTAGTTCTGAAGTAACTCAAATGATTGCTTTGTGAATTCTCAGAAATTTAGTAAAACAATCACAAATTACTATTGTGATCAGAAAGTTTATGTAACAGTGGTATTATAAGCTCATTATTAAAGTTAGAAATGATATAACTTAATGTGATATGTCATCATCAGCCTACGACAATTCAGGACTCGATAAATCCTCTCTTAATACATTTATTAATTATAATAACAGCTTGCATTATACTTCTACGAGTTTGACTATGTCTTGGGATTTTTCAGAGCAACGCTCGATTTATCCATCGATTATCTTGTTTGATCTATGACATATAACCTTCAAATTTTCGCTTGATATGATCTATCTATAGTATGGTTTACCACAAATTTATCCAGGACACAATTTTATATACCATTATACGTGACAACTTTTATACTGATAATTACGACAATGAGTAAATACTGTAAGCATAAATTATATCTAGTTTTTGTTCTACTTCTTAGTCGATAATTGTTTTAGTGGGGACAACATTATCAAGATTATACGTAGTTTATAAAGATGTATTTCAATTAATAATATGTTAATTTTAATTTAATGAAGGAAACATAATATATATATATATATATGTTACCATGCACATTCCGAAAATGGATTTTTACAGTTTGAAGATATTCGTTCCAAAAGAGTATATAGATCTTCACAATGTGAAAACTATGTTTCAACAGATTATTTTTCACGAGAATTGATTTTCAAACAATATTTCAACCCAATGGGAATTCATTCGGTCCTGCATTTTTTAATTTTTTCAATCCAGCAGATGTGCAAGTTGAACCCGCACACTTCGAATGTGTAACGCGCACACTAAAATCTGCACTAGCGGAGAGACAAATCACTGTATTATAAAATAATTACAGATTTTTCATTTTACTATAATTATAGCTTAGAACTGCACCACGCTAATATACAGATCGTGTAACGAATAAAGGGAATCGAACCCGCATTCTTCGATTTCTATCAGCTATAGGATAGCTTCAAATTGTGAAGATACGTATGCTTCTCTTTTAGAGCGATTATGGTATAAAAAAAAATCTTATTGAATTACTGGTGACAATGAATTCTTCTAGACGTCTAGATAAAATAAAGACAAAAAATATGCAAGGAAAATAAATTGATGGTTAAACACTTGTATTTTAAACTTTTTACCAAAATAAAAGAAAACTTAAGAAATGAAAAATGAAAGCCAAAAAAATCTTAACACTTTATTCACATCTTTCAATTAGTAACTAGCACGATCATTTTAAAACCCTCCAGTACAATTTTCACGCAAGAATGATATTAGATAAAACATTTTCGCACAAGCTAGCGCTCATCTATAATTCAGACGGGATAATAGATAAACAATGTCTGGCGGAGATTGTGGTCAGACGTGTTCCTAGGAATCCCAACGCATAACTCAACGCCAGAGCGAGGACAATGATGTAGGAGATGGCTGTCAAATGTATATTTAGATATACGGCATGTTCTCTTATATATATACCGGCAAACGTTCAACCATTTGTTGAGTGACAAAATATTGGTCACTCAAGCGTCTGTCAACGATTCTGTATTAATATTAATGATTTCATTTAAAAATCTAATAAAGAATTTGAAAATTTCAAACTATCTAACATAATAAGCCGAAGAATATTGGATATATATCTTTAAGTTTCCATATATAACATACGTCATAATTTCTGATATACCATAATTATCTATATGGAGCTATAAAACTTTGAGATGTACATATGTTAAGACTGCATAAACAATATAACATATAATAGTAATTTGTCACTTTGGTGGCTATGTTGTCAAACTCACATTTCTATATTGAAGGTTGTGGGTTTGAACCTTCAAGTATTATATCCTTCATTATTATATATGCTTATTTCTATATATAAGTGTATGTTAATGCCAAGTGTCTCAATGTGTCTTAATGGAATTTGGAAAAACCTTTCAAAAATTTTGCTAAATTATTCCCAACTTTAAAGTGTATAATAAATATAAGATTTTTTTTTTTTAAATAAACTTGACTATCAATAACAATTAATATTTCGGCATACAATCAAAGCATATTGAAAGAAATAGGTTGATTGTTAAGTATATGCAATCTAAGTGACTGCTCGGGATTCATTTTCCAAAATAGTTTACGTTGATACAAATAGTCACGTATATGCACTATCAATTTCGCAACCACCCAGTTTTCAATTGATCCAGAGTATTTTTTATATTTAATAAATAATATTTTCAATTAAATTCAAGTAACGCTTTACGTCTGTCGAGCTTTAGTTCGATAATACTTTACTGTAATAGATTCTAAAATATTACTGAGTCGTAAGTGAAAAGAATTAAAATACGTAATGTATTTAATACAGGAAACTGAATGGTTTAAATGTCAGTTGGGTCAAATAATGGTATTCGCCGGCTAAAGCTTTGTGTGTGGGTGAATATTTAACACAAACGTCAACGCTGAAATATAGCATATTTATCAGTCGAATAGAATTTGTTGAAGCTTAAACTAATGGTGTTATATTACACAAGTAATGTGACATACTCAGTAGATATTTTTAAAAGTTTAACAGATCGACAGATTGATGGAAATCTCTCAATTTAATTAATTCATCTAAAAAAATGTTTATTATTTAATCAATCATACAAAATACAGTTAAAATTTCGAGTATTCAATTTTATTTGATATTGGGTAACTGTGAAACAAGAGAAGGCTATCTAAATATTTAAAAAAAATGAACCAATGAAAATATGGGTGAACCAGTTAATAATGCGTTACACATATTATGTTGATATAATGTTTTTACACAATTTGATTTATAATAGCTTATTTGGTTGTCTTGTCAACAAGCTTTAGAACTTCATTTGTCAAATTTTCAGAAGGTGTTGGTATCTTAGATATTTTACGTTTAAAATGTTGAGATCCATTTGCTTCATCTTAAGATCGGACATCGTGTCAAAAACATACACAATATATGAAAATAAACTTTCATATAGACTGTGGATAGGAAAAAGCACGTAACCCTCAATTTTTCAAAATAGATTTTATTCAATAATTACAATGTGTACACTTTATGCACTTTCTATAAAACGGATGTAAGCTGAAAATGCCAAAATCATGTCTAAATTTAGCTTTTAAGTTTTGAAAAAGGATGGCTTGTAAAAAAAGGGCGTCCACCTTATTCTGTTGGTTTTTTTAAAAGACGAATTTTAGTCTTCAGGCACTTCAAAGTTGTGTCTATTGAATGTTTAAAATTTGGTCCAAATTAATTAATAAACGTTTTTTTTGAGCCCCATGTAAAATTTGTTCTATGTGGGTTACGTTCTTTTTCATTTCCACAGTCTAAATGTAAACTTCGAAATTTCAAATTGTGCACTTTTGACATTGACATTGATATTGACAAAAATTTGACAGTAAGAATTTTTATTTATAAGTCTAAAGTATTCATAATAATATACAATAAATTATATATAATAATATATAACGTTGCTTGTAATATAATATAACTTATATATCGTTAAAAGAATTTGAACTTCGATACCGGTGGTATTCGTGTGTATGCACTGGCTCATTTTCTAAGTCTGGAGGATCGTGTAATATGCTAAGGTAATGCAAGTCACAAGTTTCAAGTGGAAATGACACCATTAATAGTGGATAGCTTTGTGAATAGTAACTAAATTTACAAGAATGCACTTCTTACTCAGACAATGACGTTATTAACCAAGAAATTTCGGGGGAAGTATAAAACTCTTATCATATAATCTAATAATATAAAAGCCTAATCGAAAAAACTTCAACAAATGTAATATTTTTTTATAGAAAAAGTCATCTTTCAATATAAAAAAAAAACTCATCAACCAACAAAATTTAATTGGTGAGATATTGACGTTTGCTGTGACTTTCTCCTTAAGACAAATTCTCGACATTGGTATTTGGTAAATTTTTGTTTTTTTAATTTAAATTTAAATTTAATGCGGATAGATAGCTTTAGTCAATCAAATTCGCAATATTAGCAGTAAATCTCGATTTTGGCAAAAAAACGGAATTTGCAAGTTTTTCGTTGAGAGCGACAATATATTATATATAAAACAAAGTAATTCAGTGTAGTTTTTAAATCAGTACAATGGAAATGTAGGACAGACTGATCGCTCTCTTAATTTATTGGGGATTCACCTTTTCCTTAATCTTGGGTTTTGGTCGACACCTACCCTTTTTGGGTGTAAGGTTTTACATGAAAGTAAAACCTTAATTCCCATGGAATAAATATATTTGAGTACGAGAATCTATTTCCATCAATAAATTACCTTTGATTAACCATGTCCGCACAGAAAATGAAGCATGCGGATATCGACAATATGAAGAAATATCTTGACAATTTATTTTTCATGAAGTTTGGCTGTCAGCCAATCTATCATAATCCATTGAATCTCTGACACTTGCGTTTATTATTTTTTATTGTGTATTTACTCAAATCCGATATTTCAGTGCGGAGCAATCTCTTGTGAGCTTTTCAACTGACAAAAATATAAAAAAGTTACCAACTAAATATAATAACACCAGGGAATAGTTAATGTTGAATATTAAATAAATTTAATCAAATCGCCAAAAGTATAGACCCACCCAGTGTAAGACAAGACGGTTACTTCTACAGCAGGATATACAACTTGAAGAAAATAAACATGTGTTTCATGGCTACAAAACGTATCAATAATCATGCCATAAAACATTTATTTACTAAATTATTTAAAACTGGTAAACTCCCATATGTGAGATCACTATTAGCGACCCGGGTTTCGCCTTTCGGCATCTTCAGGC
>JAGVSQ010007126.1:0-15626 GCA_022683975.1 Rhyacophila evoluta
CCTTGTCGAGAAAAGACCTTCTCGTTAGCCGTAAGATTTTGCAAATTTTTTAAAAACTACAATATTATCCTTCGTAGAAACCAAGTCGCAATGGCCGAGATATACGAGTACAATATACGAGAACTGTAAATTATAATTATGCCATTATGTGTTATTTTTATAACATTTCCGTGGGTTCATGATCAATCTACAAGTGTAAAGACTGATTTACCGCTTTGGCTAATATTCTATTTAAACTGGTAGCATATCAAATGTAGAAAGAAAAAATGACGTAACCTATACAAAGCAATCACAACAAGAAGTGTAAAAAGTGTATTCAATAATTTTGTGTTGAAGTGAAAATTTTACATAGATACAAACTTAAAGTTGAAAATTAAACTAGTGCTTTAGTTTCCGAATCTGATGTTAATCCAGTGACTTATTTAAGACAAACTAATAAAACTGATGTGATGGAAGTCCTTTTCCCTGGTTGTAAATCTGATAAGCTTTACTTTTGCAGAAACTTAAACGTTTAAATTAAATACTAATTCGGTATTTGCAGTTTATATCTTTTTGATAAAACGCACATAAAGTTGTATAAAATTATGATTATCGAAAAAAAGCTATTTTGAAAAACGTCCTTTATCATTCCCACAGGTGATTATATACAGTATACTTTTGGGATCGAATGAACTCTAATACGTAAGAAGCAGTTTTTCATGACAAAAAATCTTGTTAAGAGATGTATACCCTGTTTTTCTTAGAATACTAATAACAAAATAATCAGACCAAAGATATATAGCATTTCCATTGATAACATTTCATTTCCGCCTAACTTTAAACAATTTATCAGTTCTCTAATTTGATACTTAAAACAAGCCACAACAATTAACTCCTATCATTATTGAGCTTTGGTGAGAATAACCTATTTAATCTAGATGTAAAGAAAATTAGCCTTCCATTTTTTCATACAACCTCCGTCTGACTACATGTTTTACGCTGTTGTGAAGATAAGACTACAAACTCTGCCCATAGACCTACAGCCTTATTCTGAATGTTGTTTTTTGAATTAATATAAAGCCTACAATATTGTTTTTATTTAATTCGTTTACACAAAAAACTACGCTTTGAAAAATAAAAAACAAATTTTCAATAAAAGCTTATTATATTAGTAAAAAAATCTGGTAATGTTGACGGCGTTATATTCATTTTTCAAGAAACTTTTCTTCGTAAAGTACTGAACAATGGATATAATAGTAATGTTTTATTATGTTATTGTGTATTATTTTTTTTTATTTTGCTGTGCGATTTAAATATTATTTTCATATTATAATTTAAGTTAGATCAAATAAAAATATTTTAAAAACAATTATTATGAGAAATACTTCACTATTTGATCAATTCATAATCCATTTAATACGCCTACACTGTTTCATAAATTACAACAAATATTATTTTCAACACAAACCTCTTGGAATATTTATTTAAAAACCACTCTGAATCGAGTTGTTTTTCAAAAGTTTTCTTATAAAATAAATAAAACTAACTCTAAGTATAGCTGTAAATAATAGAAGATACTTATGATTACTAAGTTAACTACTATAACAAGCTGTTAAGTTTAAATTTAAATTTTATTTCATTAATTTAAGGTCACTTTGAGGGAAGAAATAAACTATACTTAAGAAGGACATATGGAAAACATTGTTTGTATTCACTGAATTGTGTCTCGCTTGCGTTTTAACAAGAAGTATAGTCGTCACTCTCACACTAAATCACGGCGATCAGTCAATCAATGATAGACGCTTATTATTATATCAATTAAAAATTATTAAAGTGACGCAAATAAATAAATATATTATTTACAAATAAAACACATTAGATAATACAAAGTTATTGATTTTATTTATACTATTTACCTTGTTCACTTCGAAATTATTGCATTCGGAAGGAGCACACAAACTAAAGACTTATTGATAGACTATTTCATTTTTCACGAGAATATTTTTCAGCTTCCTAAGACCTTAGTTGGCGTGCACTGGAATGTGCGTAATTTCTATTCCTACTTACTATGACCTGTATATATTTCGCCTCGTTGATAAGAGACCTTCTCGCTCACCGAAAGGTTTCGCAATTTCTTTTGAAAGCTGGTTGACGACAAATGGTTGAACTAACTTTAAGAGCTTTTTCCTTTCAACCGACGTAGGAGGACACTCCCAGAGGATGTGATTGGCATCCTGCATTTGTCCACATAAGCAAGTAGGAGATTCTTTAAGACCAAGCTGACAGAGGCAAAACCATCGCGACCGATTAAGAATTGGGAAGTCCAAAAATCTGGAGTCAATTTGGTTATCCATGCGCCACTTTAGGTTTGAATTCAATTTAATTTTAACATTATTATTAATTGATAGGCTAAAGTTTTACAACGCATGGTACCTTATAAACAAGAGCGAGGAATCTCTAAACATTGATATATATGTATTGTATAACCAAATATAATAATCAAGCGTATTGAAATAAATTTGTAATAAAACATTAAAAAATTAATAAAAATAATTACGTTGAATAAAGAATGAGTTCCAATATATCCCGGGCAAAGTCAACTACAATAGAGGTATTTTTAAAAGCTTTTTATTTATTATTTTTTTATCAACCCTATTACAAAGTTTTATAGTACATAATCACTAAATATGCGTGAGTAATATTTATTAGAACTTGATAGTTTAAGCATATATATTTAAGTGACATGTATTGGTCACAAAGCTTATTTGATTAAACAGTAAAGCTTACCGAAGCTTTTTGAGCAATAGAAAATTTGAACGACTTTTCAAGGAACTCAGTATAGCATTATCAACATAGTCGTAATATTACACCCCAATAGGTTTTTATATTCAGCATTTATCGAATCATTTTTATATCTTTTGAGTATCCAATTTCCGTAGTTTTCATAAATACACAGATATTTTAAGTGAGTATAGCATTTCATTGGGCATATATAAGAAAGCTTTTCATATTTATATTTTGAATTTTTATTTCTAAAATGAAAATCTTCTTATTTTATTGCATTTTCTTCAAGTAATTTAATCGACTATCACAGTTGTTTGTAAGTATTTCCTGTTATTCCTTCACTGATATTTGTAATATAAATATTTTTTATAATAAAAGCTTTTTCCTATGGTTTTAAAATTAAAATATAATACCTATGAGAGGTTCATCACTATTTTATTTCTATAAAGTTTCATATTATGAAAAAATTATAATATAGATACTTCATTTAACAGATTAGGAATAATTAATTTTCGTAAAATGATACAGTTGCTATCAATTACTTAAAGTAAATATTTATTTTTATTTTAAATAATATATTTAATAATACACTTATTTTTAACATGACTACACTTTAAAAAGGTACAGACGGATCTCTACATGATAAAATGAACATTTATTGTATACAAGTATAACATAAAGCCTTATTTAGACTGTTTTTTTCACTAAAATTTCTTTTCAGCCAATTTGTCAATCCATTATGACTCTAGCCTTGTGTTTTTGATTTTTTTAAATCTTTAATAGCCGTAAAACTTAGCTCCCTACATGATGAAATCAAAAAGCATCCATTTACATTTCGACTACCATATGGACACTTTGTTAGTTTACGTATTGAAAAATCTGGGGGGAAATTATATATTTTTATCACATTCATTCCGAATTTAGAGCATATGGATCTCCGCACAGTCCAATTTTTAACAAATTGGTGAATAAATAAATGTATTCGGTATGATAAAAAAAATATTTATTATGTTGCCTCGGTTGATAAGTGGTAAATGTTCATGCTTTACTGGTATTCACGAGTTCAAGTCACGCAGTCGCATGAGTATTTTAAAAATTCAAGGGCGCAGAATTGAATACCAAATGAGTTAAGTAATTAGCTGATACCCAATCCTTTTGAAAAAATTTTTTTCGACGTATGCGGAAATTTATGAATGTTCCAAATTAGGAGCGTAGTGGTTCTATAATATTTAATATAACGATACACGTGCATACGTGTGCATCGTTCTCATTGAAAGAACTTTTATATCTTAATTCATCGGCAAAAATTCATCGTTCACAGCAAATCCGTATCACATACCGTGTTTTAATTTATGAATTTGTTTGCTTTGTTCTAGGAAAACTTTTTCTCAAATGCATAGTAAAACACATTATGATGCTAACACATTATATATAAAAATAATATATATATATGTATTTTCTTATGAAATTGTATTCAGAATCTCATTTAGTATGATTAATGATTTCTATATTATTATTGGTTACTCTCACAAATGTACATCTTTATTTTGTTTCAATATTTTGAAAAAAACGTAACTGTTGTATTTTTTTTTTCTCGAAAGATTCAAGCCTTTCTAGAAAATGAGGTTCTACCGCTCACAAAGGAGGCTTAAAAGTCGTGCCTTTACATATTTTTATCCCAGCCAATTTGTTTTCACGCATCATATTTTGTATTTCCTGATAAAAAAAAAACATTTTTTCATCGTTGTTCAGATAATAAACATTCACTGAAAAGGAATTTTAGCTTTAATTGACTCTATTCACATATGAAATTGAAATTTTATTTTATTTATGTACACACAAGTCTTAATATATATATATATATATGCGATCTTTATTTGCTTTCTTGTATACTTACCATATTTAATAAGAAAATTAAATCGCCGGGATACCTTTTTCGAAAATAATTACAAGAACTGATATAATTTTGATGCTAATTTTAGACTAATAATATACGTCAGAATCAATTTATAATTATATATATAATAATATAAACTTGACAATATTTATCATATAAAATCATTATGTTTTAAGGTGTGGTCTCAGTGGCCGACTTGAAAGCACATGTGCTTATGAATTACTTGGTACAATGTGGATTAAAAAATGCCATCTCATAAAATTAAAAACATTTTTGATAAAAAATTTAATCTTGAATATTGATGTTTATTTAGTACAGTAATTAACAGATTGCAAATTTTCACGAAAAAACAACAAAATAAAAAAATTGTTTGTTAGAATACAGTGATGTAATAAATCAAAAATTATCATTTTTCAGCAAATAGATTTGACTGTTAAAATTACTATTACTCGATCAATTCAGAAAAAAAACATTTAATATTAGATTAATTATATTTATGCATTAATATAATCAAACAATTTTAATGAATAAATAAATGGATTTCAATGACAAGTTTTAAGTGACATGCGCACATTGAACAAAATTTGCACATGAAAATCTCATGTAAAAATCACATGTACACACGTAAAACATAATCGTAGACGATTAAAATGAGACATTGACGGAGACTTATGCTATTATGTTAGATACTAAATAGATATTAATATTTTTTAACGTGTCCGATTTGAAAGTGGAGCATATAGATTTACACAGTATGAAGATGTCCGTGACTTTAGAAATGAAGTATATGAATCCTTGATGGTTTCTTCTACGAAAATATAATATATTACACAAATCACCAGGCATCTAGTGCTGGAGCTTTTGATTATTTTAATCAGCTGATGTAAGAATTGAATCTGAAACCAACAGCTACAAAACGCGCACGCTTAACTCTTTACCACTGGAAAACTTTAAATAATTATACATAATTCATCAAAGTTATATATTCTTTATTTATTATACGTAAAAAAGCAAACCACATAAAAGGTCAAAGCTTTTAAGTATGTTAGTTAATGTGTGGATTAAAAAAAGTATCTGATAGAAAATCATATTAATTTAGCTCTAAAAGGATAAGAAAGCTCATCCATTTTTTGGTTTATTATGTTATGTCTATATCAAAGTAAGCTGTTATTATAATATATATTATTGAAAGAGAGCTTTTAATTTAGTATTAGAATAATCCCGTTTTAATATATTATTAATATTTAATAACTTAATAGCTCGCGTAATAGGAAACGGAGCCCTTTAAATATGTTAAACGCCCCAAAATGCTTAAAAAAATATAAGTTTTTAATTTTTTAGCTATTGTAATTATTGATTTCTTCCACAAGGGACCAACGCCTATCAAATACTTAAACATCTCACTTCCCATATAGAGCACTAAAAAACCCACAGGGCCTACAAGGAGGTGGTACCATCCACTTTGGGAAGCTATGCCTTAGACTAAACGAATCGAGGATAAAATTGCAACGATATGTCTATTATATGCTTGTGGTTTTATATATACAAAAAAAGATCATACGCTATAGCAAAGTAAATACATACAGTCAGGGACATAAAAATGAAGTCATGAACTACCGATATGGTTATTTATTATGGTTTATGGGCCATAATTTTGTACTTACATTTTAACTTTAAGTAAACGGTATAAATCGTTGTGTGACCCTAGCGCAGGCAAAATTATTAATATGGTCATACATAAGTCAACTTATTATTAAAATTAATGATGGTAAGAATATATCATTAAAATCATCTTGAAGCAAAATTTAAAAGGTAAAAAAATAATTATTTTTAAATAAAACATCATCATCTTCAAAATCATCATTATTCGCATATTTTCGTTTAATTAATTAACATACACTTGATTATATTTTTATACTTATAATTTTTTTAACTCGGAGTTGACATGACCTGAAAGTGGAGCATATGAATTTCTGATGCGTGAAAATCATCACATCAAAACGAAGTACATAATTATATCGATAGCCATATGTTTTACGACAAGTGCTTATCAACCAATAGCTCAACCTATTGTGCATTTAGTCATCATACAGAAAATATTTTAATAAATTTGCGTATACTTTCGACGGTGAAAACGTTTAATACTGTCTTATATATCGTCGTATTACTGGCAAAAGACGTTAAAGTAAGAAAGTGAGTTTTGAGATAATCGAGTTTTAATGTTTGAGTCTCATTTTTAAATACATTTTACGACAATTGCTATAAAATAATACATAATACCCTAAGAATTTGTCGTAAAATGTATTTAACAGAGAGACTCAAATATTAAAACTGGATTATCTCAAAACTCACTTTTTTATTTTAACGTCTTTTGCCAGTAATACGACGAAATTATTTATTATTTATCTGAATATTGGTTATTGTATAGTATATACATATTTTATTTAAATCTAGAATAAGTATATTTCTCAATTGATGAATAGTTATATTAAATTAAAGTCTGTGTACTTTTGTCGATAGCTATTTCAACTGTGAAACTTTTATCAAAATTTATTCACTTAGTAAGATTATTTCAAATGCATAGTTAGTTAAATATTTATATTATGGCGCAGTTTCAAGAAACTATCATTTCCACTAGATAAAAATTCACTTAAAATAACTTGGCCAGTTTTTAATGTGAAGTCAATACGTGTGTTCATCATGCCACGGTTTACGTTCATATAATAAGCAATACGCACCGCATAGTATAAATAAAAGTAGTGTATAAAATTTCAAAAACATTGGTTCATTGGTTGACTTTCATAGTGGTAAATTTTTCTTTAGAGTCAATAGTAACCTTTTTCTTAAATATAGAGATTCACAAAATTATATTCATTTAGTTGGATAGAGGAATAACTGCATAAGCACAAGTAATATTAAAACATTTTAGAGGTCCAGATAGATATATCTTCAACTTAGGATCTGAAAATATTGATATATCTTTTAAATTTCAGCACGCTTTCATAAAATAGGCTACAGGGATACTGCTGATAGCCAGAAATATATATCAAACTCAAACTTTTTTATAACCAGATGTGCATTTTTTATCAAACTCCCATATTATGAATGCTATGAGAAAAATATCAAAGTGAATACATTTATCTTTGAGATGTTATTCAAACAATCGCTTCAAAGTTGTAAGTCTAAATTTATGCATATGCCATCTGCATAATTTATCTGGCATAATATTATGATAACAAAAACAAAAATAGGGTTGTCACTAGATAAAATTATTATTATTTTTATTATCACATGACTGAGAGAATAAATAATGTAGGGATGAGATTTTAAAGATTGTATTGGAGATTTCTTAAAAGAATATATCATTAATTTTATCTTCTACTTTTACAGATTATATTTCATCGAAATTCTTTCAACTTCTCCTACTACTTGCCCTATCTGTCAAATTCTTATGACAACGTTTTATTCATTTTATAATAAGTTTTAAGCTGGAAGCTATCAGTGTGTACTGTATGTTATTCTACGTTATCATAATCGAGGATCTTTAGTATCTATGTAATCTAAACATTAATAATTCTTGCATACATTAAGAATGAATTCGTTCGAATCAAGAAAACAAGGCAAAAGACGATTTCTTGCTTGTTGTTATAAGAGTATAGTTTCGAATGTAGATATAGGTCGTACGCGTGCTGCGAATTCCTCAATAGTTTTGACCCTTTCTGTTTTTTTTTTCAAACTCATTGGATTTTGCCATCCTGGAAGACTACAAAATGTATACTACGAAATTTCCTCAGCAGAATTAGGATATATGCGAAAATATTTGCTATCGATAAGGTTTATTGGAAGTGACGTGTAATATCCATACGCCTTACTTAGAAAATAGACATTGGAGAGTAAGAAGAAAAACTTCACTGTAGTTTTGCATATTCATCGTCGGCTAAGGTTATAATGTATCGCTTTCAAAACCTCAAAGTACAGCACAATTCTTGTGACAAAGCAATATATCGTATACCAGAGTGGAAAAAACTCTCTTTAATCACAATTATTATGTATGGCAACTTTCATATATAATACTCAAAGTGAAAAAGTCCATTTTTGAAGATTTTATAAAAGATTGTAAAAACTTATTATTTTATCAGTGGAAATGAAAAATTGGACTTTTCTGTGAAGGCGGTAACTAATAATACATATTTAAATCTGACAATAATTCCATATACGAACTTATTTGAAATTTTCAAAACAATCTTACGAAGCTTCTTAGAGCAAACTTAAAAATTGTAGCCTCTTAAAAGGCCTTAACTATGTTTCATTGTTTACAAAGAACAAAGCACAACGTGGTATTCCCGCGAAAAAACTTTTCCATGATTTTATCGTCACTATTAACCATTGTAGAGTAGACTACTATAATAAACAGAATCTTTTTTTTTGTTGCAATATTCACATATTGCTTCATATATGAAGATGTTTAAATATTTAAAAAAATATGAACTAAGATTAAAATGTTAACTATGTACTATGTTTTTTGTTAAAATACCTTAAACAAATCATTTATAAGGTTTCAGCTGGCTTGTATAAAAAACATAGATTTATACAGCATGATGATAAGAGATAAAATTTATTTTTAATTATCAAATAAATCACATACTTCTTACTATAATAATATCCTATTAATTTATATTAAAATAAATCTTATTTAATTAAACCCGTACGTAAATATCAAAAGCTTTTAAATAAAGAAAAAGGCGTTTACATTTATTTTGTTGTATAATTTTCAATTTCATTTTAATAGAGATATTAATTAATAATACAATAAAAGCTCCAGGAGAAAATGAAATATCAAACTTTAAGTCTTGTTGTTATTATATTCGAATCATTTATAAGATCTCTATTTCAAGTACTGTTCAAATAACTATTGCTTTCTGTTACACAAAACAAACAATCAAGAAGTTATTAAAATCGTATTAAAATATGATTAAATTAAATTAATTAATTATCTTTGAAAACCTTTTATTTATGATTTAATTCATAATTGAAGATTAAGGTATTGTTAACCCCGTGGCTCTTTATATTATATATGAAACTAGAAACGCAAACAAATATTTATTTATTTATCAATATAATTTTACAGCAAATGAAATTCATAGTTAATATAAAACAAATATTGTTAGGGTGAGATTATTAATTTGATATGGATTATTTTTTTTATTTTGGCTAAATTTTTGTTTTCTTCTTTTCCTGGGCCTAAGCACATTACTAATACTTTTGCCACTGATTTATTTTCAAGTCAATGACTTTAATATAATGTACGTCTCTATTAATTTATATATTAAAAGTTTTCAACGTTTTGATGTAATTACGTTTGTTATTTTAAAAGACCAAAATGTTGTGCGTTAATATATTATCCGAATATAAAACTATAATGTAGCGTAGAGGTGAGGGTGCACGCCTCATATCCGGGGAATACGAATTCGATTCTCACGATTGCCAGATTTTACAAAATCTTAAAATATATAATTGAATCCCGAACAATTATCTGATAAACCATTTGCTGAGTTTGTATTATATTTACATTATATCAGAAAGATTCATAAATATAATATATTTGTTTAAATACATGCATTTGTCTGCCTTTCACAAGACTTTTTCCAAACTATTAGTAGTAATATGATATTTTTACATGTTATTTTTACTGATTTTTGTACACCAACTTTGTTACTTTAAACTTATATTATCATCATCAATAATCAACAAGAAATTTGAAATACTGTATAAAGCCAAGTATACAAATAATTTTGCAATAATATAATGAATAAAATCAATTTAAATAATAAAAAAGCTTGAATCTATCCCAGAAAAAGCTTTGGCGATACAATTATGTATTTTTTAGAATGGATTGTTTCTCCGGGAGCATTTGACTAGTTCATTCATAATTTCATTTGGATTTTGTATGATATTGTTCTATAATTTTCGGTAGCGTAGTTGGTTGCGTGCCTAGCAATCCGAGGAATGCAGGTTTGAATCCCCATCTGTCGGATTTTTACAATCCGAGGATACAGGACTGGTTCCCCATTGGCTTGAGTAATTGTCTGACAAACAATTCTCGTGAAAAATAATCTGCCAAGTCATCTTCACGTTGCGGAGATCTATATACTTCTCTTTCGGAGTGGACATGTCCACACTGCGTAGATCCACGTTGGGAGTGAACATATTATAACAAAAAATACTCCTAGTTTTTGATGTGAGTGATTTTTGATATTTTTTGCCAGCCCTTAAAATCACTAGTCACCTGTTTTGTACCTGCGACGAATGGAGATGATCTGCTTTGCGAATAATTATGAATTCATAGCAGCCACAATGGCGAGAGGAGCCAGATTTAAACCATTGTTAATATTATAATACAGTGACGTGCACTACATTATATCACACATCAAATTACTATTCTATTATATTAGCACAAGAAAATAATTTACATCTTAGAAGTTTCTCTGAAGTATGTATGAATAACTTATGTATTTAATAATTCATACATAGCAATTAATGTATATATTATGACTGTAGTTGTAGTAATTTTGTAGAACTTCTTTAACCAATACCATTTCCCTATCGAATGTTAACTTTTCCTGCTGACTATAGTGGCTGATTTTCATATTTATATGCTAGTATCTTTAATATTATCTGTACCACCCCAGAAGCCGAGACGTTATAATACGCTCTTCGGGGCTAGAAATTTTGGGTTCAATTTCAACAGCTACTGAATTTAAAAAAACTAGCAATGCAAAAGATTAAACAATTGGCCGACAATCATAAAAAATCTATTAACATAAGTTTCGACAATGCAGAGATTCATATGTTATATTTCTGGAGTTATCATATTCCCCCAATAAGATTTACATGTTTCACTGTCACGTCGAATATTACATAAAAAGAAGAAGGAAGAACATTTATCCTCGATACTCGTCTGATATTTAAAAATTCCAAAAACTGGTTGACAACATATTCCAATGAAAAAAAGTGTCTAAATTACTTTCACAGTGCGGAAATTTATATATAAACCAAATAACTCATTTTTCATTTTATTTGTTTTTAATTTCAGCACAGTTGGTAGCATTTTAAGGGTATTTTTACATTTTCTCTCGGGACACTCGTCGAATAAAGTAAATCACTTCTCGATATCAGAACTTTGGAATATGCCTGAATAAGACCAAATGTAAGGACAGGGTGGATAGATGAAGGGCACATTTAGTAGAAGGTGGTGTGCAGGTTGGCCACGGTTCTAGTAAAAGAATGAATGATATGAAAAATTTACAGACGCACTTTATGTTCCAGGTTAATTTTGGTAAGGTGACATTTTGATTCGGCTGATATTTATCAGTTTTTATTTGACAATTGTGAAAAGAAATAATTTATAATGGAATGTCGTATGCTGGGCAAACTTATTAAAACATTTTATTTAAAGTTATATCGAGGTACATTTTGATTTGACTAGCTTTATTAATAAACAGGATAGCCACCGTTGGGGCACTGAAAATCTTCAATCGATATACTATCGGCTATTATATTATTGTGGAGTAATTTTAGCGTACACCATTTGGGTTGGTGGTATTATCAGTTCATAAATCTTTGAGGATGCTAGAGGCAATGCTGCAACAACTAGTGGTTGATGAATTGGGAAAATCGGGCCTATAGCACTTGTGGTTCTAACAGAGCGGTGCCATATCATATACAGCTTGCGCTGTGGTAAAAATTTTACGAGAAACTTTTTCATCTGCCTGGAATATAAAACGTATTATATATATTTTTTAGTTTCAACGTCTTGCAAAACAAAACCGAAAGTAAAATATACTGAAGCAGTTTGGTTAATACAGACAGAGCTAGCCTCGTTGTTGGATAATATTGCTGAAATATTCAAACCAAAAGCAGAAGATCTATACTAAAATTTACGCGTTATATTCCTTCAAACAATCTCCAACTTTTTCCGCAAAACTGTCTATGAAAACATATGGAAAAGTTTTTCGCGTTATATGAGGGATACATTCCGAATGAACTCGGGGAATTTTAAATCCCTTCGGATCGCAAAACTTTGAATCTGTATTTCAAAAGCTCTTATTTGGTATTCTTGAGGCTTTCAAGGAGTCTTAGATATTCAAAACGAAAGTGTTACATTTCAGGTATTATAGGCTTCATAGAAGAAATTGGGTATGTCAGTCAAAGACTTTATATTAGACTTTGTGTATACAGTTTGTGCGAAATATATATAGACATGTGTGTTATATGTAGAAGTATGTATAATATTATTTCATTTATTATTAATATACAACAACATTTTTTTTCATAGCTAAATTATTAAGCTAATATTTTTTATATACCATGTTTTCTCCCAAAGTGGAGCAGATGGATCCACACAGTGTGAATAAATCCACTCCGAAAGTAGAGTATATGGATCTCTGTAATGTTAAATTGTCTTGCCAGATTATTTTTCACGAGAATCGTTTGTCAGACAATTACTCAACCTAATGGGCATCCAGTCCTGCATTTTCAGATTTTTAAAATACGACCAAATAGGGAATCGAACCCGCATTCCCCGTATTGCCACCAACTACGCTAACAATAAAGAGCTAATAATAAAACAATATTTCAAATCCATGGCTTAAAGTGAAAAGTCCATTTATGAAAAATGTACAGGAGAGTGAAAAACTGATTATTTTGACATGATAATAAGAAGTAATAAATACACATTTTAAATGATTTATCCATAAGCTGCTTACGAATGACATATTTTTGATATAACTGAATATACAATAGCAGAATTATATATTTTGCAGTGTAGGTCTCAGTTCCGAATAAAGTTGCCCAATTTTCTTGGGACAATTATTCGATACATTAAAATTACTTTGAATTGTCAAATTGATACAACACATGTATATCACATGGTGCAACAAGGTAATATTATAAATTTATTTTTGGTCTAAGATGGACTTTCAAATTTGCATTTTAAACTATCGCTATATGTACGACAGCATATCTTCCAAATCAATATTAAATAATTAAAGCTAAGACAAGAGCTTTTTGCTCTTTAAAAGTGTCTGCTACTAATGTGGAGCTCATGTATTTTCAAGCTTACCTTTACGCTATCAAGGAGAAAATTTACCCTTTGTTAATAAATCTACAATAATAATAACTTTTACTCACGCAAAAAGATTTACAGGATATTAAAATCCAAAAAAATAAGTTTTTTTTTATGATTTAATTGTGTTTTATTTTATGGAAATTGATGAATTTTATGGAAATATTTTTCCAGGGTTTTTCAACAGTGTTAATATTAGTGAGGTTTTTGTCTATAAGTTAATAATAATATTACCGTTTTATTATTTCAATGTTATATATTAAGAACAATCATATATAACACGTTGACTTTGAAGTTTTTTTAGGCATACGATTTTTAACATATTAAAAGCATATTAAGCCTAATATAATTTAGAACTAAACTAACAAACGTACTCGTGAAATGAAATCTACAGAAAAAAGTATGAAAGCAAAATAATACAATGGTTTTACAATCTGTTCTTTTTTGAATATTAGAAGTCCGAGAAAATCCGTTCAGTTTTTCAGGATTATTTTGAATTTCCACTTTTCAAAAAGTTTTCAAATATAACGTTTGTAATGATAATACCGCCGTGTCATTAAATTTTTCATTCACCTAAAACAATAGAAAATTTCTATATTATTTTAACGGTTATTATTATATTTAAGTTTATATAAAATAAATCCATGCTTAGTTATCATTTTTATCCGATGTTCGCTCCCAACGTCAGATATATAGATCTACACAGTGTAAAGATATCCACTCCAAAAGAGGAGTATATGAATCTCCGCAACATTAAGACGTCATGTCAGATTTTCACGAGGGTTGTTTGTCAGACAATTACTCAACCCAATGGGCATCTAGTCCTGCATTTTAGGATTTTTTAAATCCAACAGATGCGGAATTGAATCCGTATTCCCCGGATTGCTAGACGCGCACGCCACCAATTACGCTACTAAAGAGACAGACAGTTATCATAAGATATATTAAAAGTTACTTATTTCAAATATTATATTATCACTATTTTTGACAGGTTAAAACTATGGGATCGTTAAGAAGCTTAATATATTTTCATAGACGTATTTCATTTACTTAAATGAATCTACAGCTCTTGGAACTCCCAAATAGGATGTATTATTGTTTATATGACTCAACTAACAAGCCAATACAACTATTTTTGATAGTTAACATTCCTTTTGATAGTATCCTGTATGCATGACAGTAGTTTTTAACAGCAGGTTTTTTAGTTAATTTGGCAAGAAAAAATGACTTTTTTTTAACTATGCCCGCTCTGAAAGTGAAGTATATAGATATCCGCAATTTAAATGTCAAATGAAGACACAGTTTTAGATTTTTTTAATTCGGCAGATGTAGGAATCGAACCAGCATTTCCCTGATTTAGGCTCGCATACTTACCTCTACGCTACCGGTAAAATATTCTATTAATTATTTATTATTTTTACCATTTATAAATGTAGAAGTAAAATTCCATTAACTACCTCCTAATTAATTAGTTACAAGTTCACTAGCTATAAATTTAACTATGGATTCATTCTTACTGTTTTCAAAATACAATATCAGTTATGGAAAACTAAAAACATCATCTATTTGGTTATTTAATTAATATAAGAATATAACGTATTTGCTATCATTGCATACTATTCATCTTATTTATCTTAACTCAGTGTCCTATTAGATTCCCGAATAAACAAAATTGTACTTTATTTTCTCACCGAATAATTTAAAATACTAGCAAAATTTATAAAGACTTGTAGGATGTGTAATATGGATGTTGATTTAGTCCAAGGAAACACTATTACTTAATCTTTAATGTTACGATTTATTGTTGTTGAAATATTAGAAAGTTATAACAAAGGTATTACA